>APFE030557403.1:196255-231410 GCA_000404065.3 Pinus taeda | reverse complement strand
GCCAACTTTCTTGACAAATAAAGTTGCATCATCAAGATCATAATGTTTGAAATTGAGTTTTAGAAGATGCTCAGTTAGTTTTTCATACCAAGCTCGTAGTGCTTGTTTGATTCCATACAAGGATTTCACAAGCATACTTTATGTTCATGTCCTTTCACAGCAAATCCTTCAAGCTAGGACATAAATACATTCTCTTTTGGATCTCCATTCAAGAAAGCAGTTTTTACATCCATTTGATGGAATTTCCAACCGTTCTGAGCTGCTAGGGCAAAGAGTGTCTGGATTGTAGACCATTTTGCTATGGGGGAAAAAGTCTCCTCATAATCGACCCCTTCCTTCTATGCAGAACCTTTTGCCACAAGCATGGCTTTGTGCTTGTCAAGTGAGCCATCAGCTTTATACTTGTTCTTGTAGACCCACTTGCAGCCAATTGGTTTGGTTCCTAATTGAGGATCAACTAGCGTCCAAGTGCCATTCTTTATCAGAGCATCATACTCTTTTTGCATCGCTTCTTTCCATTCATCATGAGAAGCAGCTTCTTTGAAGGAAGTTGGTTCGAAATCTGTAGACAAATTCAATTCACAATCATAAGAAACATCCATATCAACAGGGGAATCAGAGTCATCTACATCACCTCCATTTTGCCAATTTGAGTTTCTAGTTCCTGTCTTTCCAACCTCATCAGGATGAACACTTTCAAGTGTCTTTGTCAGCCACTTTGGGGGACCTTTCTCAAATGGTCCAAGCTGCTCCGTTGATTGAGTTGGGACTGAATCAAGATTGAGTCTCCCAATTCTATCAATCACATCACTTTAAGTATCATTCGTTGTTGGAGTTTCATGCGAGGGAGAGAGTGCTTCAGAAGAAGATTCCACGGGTTGATCTAATATAGGAATCCCCCCTTCAAGATGTGGAATCTGATTATCAAATTCTTGAAATGATTTTGCATTTGCGAATCTATCCAAGCGATCAAGTTGCCGCTCAACAACATTGTCAGTTTTGGATGTTTCAAGAAATATTACATCTCTAGATATAACAAACTTTTTATTGACTTCATCATAGAGACGATATGCTTTGGAGGTGTTTGAATACCCCAGGAAGATACACTTACGACTTCTTTCACCAAGTTTGTTTCTATGTACCTTTGGTATCAAGGCATAACAGGTGGAACCAAAGACCCTGAGTTGCTTTACCAAAGGAATGTGCCCATACCACATTTCATAGGGAGTCTTGTTTCTAATAGCATTAGATGGACATCTATTCTTTATATATACAACACATAGAATTGCATCAGGCCAAAACATCAATTTTACATTTTTTTAAAACATCATGGAGCGCACTATATTTAAGATTGTCCTATTCATTCTTTTAGTGACACCGTTCTGTTGGGGATTATAAGGCACAATTGCTTGATGTTTGATCCCATGTTGGCGAAGATAGTTTTCAAATTCATTTGAAGTGTATTATTTTCCATTATCAGTGCAAATAGAGCCAATATGAGATTGTGCATCATTTTCAATCCATATATGAAAGTTCTTGAATGTTTGAAAAGCATCAGATTTGTTCTTCAATAAATAAACCCAACACATTCTGGTGTAGTCATCAATAAATGTCATCATATATTTATTTCCATTTGCAAAAGGAACAGGCATTGGACAAAATAAATTTGAATGAATGAGTTCAAGTTTTCTATGTGCTCTTGAATGTGAATCATGAAAAGGCTATTTTCTATTCTTTCCTAGAATACAAGCATCACATTGCTTAAGTTTCCTAGGAATTGTAGGCAAACCAGCAACACCATTTTTCTTCAACAAGTGGAGGCTGTCATAGTTCAAATGTCCAAATCTAGCATGCCATAATAAACTTGATAGAAGTGTACCTTCTTCATAATGAGAGTTGTATGAGAAATGTTGTGCACGAGCAGAGGAACCCTGTAGCTTGAGAAGCCCTTCTTCTTCTATCCCTCTCATGACAAGTGAGTGATCAGATGCTTTTCTCACCTCAAGCTTGCCATCAAACATATGAATGGAGTGACCTTGCTGGCGGATGTGGACCAAGGACAGCAAGTTTCTCTTCAGCTGTGGGAGATATAAAACATGATGCAGAAGAAAGTCTGAAAGACCAGGCAATTTGAGCCTGATCGTGCCAAGCCCTGATGACTTGAGTTTTGATTGGTCTGCACAGTGCAAAGTATACTGCTCCATCAACATTGTCAGTAAATTCTTCAAAAAAATCTTTTCTGAGTCATGTGGCAAGTTGCTCTTGAATCAAGCAACCAATCATTTTTCCAAGAAGCAAGTGAAGCATTAAATACCTCTTCATTTACTCCAATATTACATTGTGCCACAACATAATGAGCAGATTCAGGTGCTTTACCTTTGTCTGTGTCATTAGTTTTACCTTTCTATTGGTTTCTTTGCTGCTCAATTTTGTACCAAGGTAACCTGCATGTAGAGGCATCATGTGATCCATTTCTTTGGCAGCGTATACAGTGCAAATCTGACTTTTCTCCTTCAGAGTGTCTGCCCCCCCCACCTCTAAAATATCTTCCTCTTCCTCTTTGACCACCTCTTCCTCTGGAAGAATCTTGGGCAAGATTCTTTTCTTTATGAGCAAGGCACACAGCCTCTTCAGAAGATTCAGGGGTTGTCTTCTTTCCAAAAGCTTCTCTCTTTCAGCAATTTTTTTCACAAGAGTCAAAGGTAATATCTTTGAGATTTCCATTTGCTTGCAATGACTCAAGATAATTGGAGTAAGAAGGATAAAGTGCCTTGAGAAAAGTGATAAGAGGAATATCCAACTCAACCTTAGTGGCTTTGATATCATGCATTATAGATTTTACTTCGGATGCAAGAGCAAGAGGATCATTATTTTGTAATTCAAGAGTGAAGAGTTTAATCATGAGTTAAACAACTTCAAGTGCAGAATGTGAGTCATAGAGTTCTTTCAGCTTTTGTAAGGCTTCAAAAGCAGTTGAAAATGGTGAAATATGGCGACTCACCTCTTCACTTACAGACGCTGCAATTAATGCATAGGCTTTGTTGTTCTTATTTTCCCAAATGGCAAACTCCTTGTCTGAGGTAGGTTGTTCTAGCTCTTTGTCTCCATCTCCAACACATACTCCTTTCCACAACTCATTGAAAATGAAAGTATGTTGTATCTTCCGAGACCACTCAGGATAGTTCTCCTTGCCAGTGAGAACTACTCCCACAATAGATATGATTGAACGCATTTTAAAATCTATCAACGATTGACCAAAATCGACAATACTGAAACAACGTTATACCATAATTCCAAGATAGTGAGACAATGAAACAATGGCGTTATATATACTAGCATTTATGTATATGAAACACTACGTTTTGGAGAAATCCTTTATGTACTAGTGTTATATATATACCAAAGAAAACAATGGGGTTATATATATACCAAAACAGCGTTATATATGAAACACTGTGGTGCCACCATGTTTAATGCAGTTTGGAGGCCACCATGTTTAACGCAAATACCTTTTCTTCGAATGTGCAGACTCAGGTATTTCTGGTGCAAGGCCGTGAGCCTTCAGTATTCGCAAGACTTTATTGCCAGTGACACTCTTCACCTGTGCAATTCCATGGGAGTCATGGAGAATCACACCAATTTGTGATGGCGTCAAACCTCTCTGGTTCATATGGCCTCTGAGCCACGATCAATTCCACTTCTGCTGCGCATCATCAAATTTTGTTGCATATACAACCAAGCTCTCAAAATATCTTGTATCAAACTACTAAACGTCTTAAGAAATATTTTCCAATGCTATAACCACCGTAGCAAAATTTCAAAAAATCTCTGCAAATCTTTAAAATCTTTGAAGATCAAATATATGCATCGTAAAAAGAAATGAAAAAGAAGTTAGAAAATGCTTCAAAATCAAACTCAAAAGGCCATCATCCATGGTTGGCTATCCACTGCAAGTAAACTTAGTAATAGCCTTGGTGCCCTCGGATACCGCGTTCACCATCAGAGCTGCCATCACCACCGTAGCCAACAGCAATTCCAATCCGACAGGTCGGACTAGCGATATTCACCGAGCATAACAGTCGGAGGGCAGACTATTCAGAGAGAATAAAACGTATACTGACACCATCTGCATGGAGCAGGCTTCAGGCAACTGACACCACAACATTTACCATGGGCTGCGTATTATATGGGAAATGAGCAGCGTATTACATGGGAAACTAAACCGATATGGGCAGTGTACCAGCAGCGTATTATATGTCAGAGCAGAGCAGAGGAGCAGCGCTTTTATACGCAAGTGAATAATAGACAAAGAGCAATGTTTTGTATGCAAGGCAGAACATAGGCAAAATAAGGAGTTACAAAGTAGAGGGAAGCCAAAAATGGCGTTGGCTCTGATACCATGTCAGACTAAGCAATAACTCCTCTGAATCAATTCATTGATATTCATTCAGGTTGGTCTTTATTATATACATGAGGGAGAGACTGTTCATTTCATCTCCCTGTGACTCTTCATATTTTCCATTATTTATTTACATCAATTACACTTATTCACTCAATCCTGATGATTAGGTGTCAACAAAGTCATCAATGAATATGATATAATAGAGATGGCCACCAAGAGAGTGCACTGGCATGGGTCCTCAAAGATCAGAATGAATGAGTTGAAGAATTCCATCAGTGTTATTCTTGTTGGAGGGGAATGGTCCCCTTGTCTTCTTTCCACTAGCACATCCCAGACATATTCCATCATGTCGAGTTTGTACATCAAGCATCCCATAGACTAACTTCTTCAAATATCAGTAGGGCTTCATAATGTAGATGTGCCAACCTGCGGTGCCATAGCTCACTTTGATGATTGGTGTCGTGGACCATTGCCAGCAGAGGTCTCCCATTGACTCTATAGAGTCCTTGAACTCTAGATCCCAAGGTGAAAGCATCTCTCATACGAGATTCCATTGGCCACGTGAGGACTTTTCCTCTTATGAAAGCTACTCTCATTCCTTTGTCTTCCAAGACAAATGTGGATATCAATTATGTTATGACATGGACAAGGACACTGAAAATAAACCCTAGAAGCCTTCAATGGAGGCTTTGACCTAAAAACAATTGACCCAAGCATGAAACCCATGCTTTAATAAGTCAGTTTATTTGATAATTAAATTTATTTTTCTTCTTTTGACAAATACATTACATCAAGACTAAAATACAATTATGAAGACCGATACTAGTTACATTCTTCAACAGGGAAACCCTTTCAAATTCTTCTTATTAGATTGTCATAAAATGTTTAGTAGAGAGTACAATGTTCCAAATTCATCAACCAAGAGTCAAAGTCAAATCTTTGACTATCCAACAAAGTCAACCAACCAATATCAAATGATGAGCCAATAATCAAATCTGTACCAAGTCAAATATGGTCAAAGTCAAAGTCTGCAAATCTGTCAAAGTCAACAGCAATCAAATGTGCCCTAACCAGTCCAACTGTCAAAGGTCAAACTGCCCTCCAAGAGCTCAATCAACTGTCAATAAAATCAACCTTCAATGTTGGTCAAACCTCAATCAAAACAGCTCCAAAATTCTTGGTCAAACTTGGTCAATGGAGAGAGAAGGTCTGCAGTCAACTTCAGTCAACATGCCCAGAAAACCTCGGTCTTTGAGCCCAAAAATTCGGCCTCCAAAACAGTCCCAAAAAGTCAAGTCAAACAAGGCCCAAACTCCAAAAGTCAACATTGGTCAAAGTGTTGGTCCAAGACAAATTTCAACCTCCTACAATTTACTCTCTCTCCTCTTCACATGTGGTGATGAAGACCTGCAATTTTCAGATGTATCGATCCTCAAGAAGAAGAAGAATGTGATGTGATGTGTGTCCAAATGAGAGTGACTTGACTTGTATTTATAGGCGTTGGAGGAAGGCTAATTTCTCTTCTAGGCCTACCTCAACTTTTGTGCCATTGTGGGTTTTCACTCCAAAAATTAATTTTTTCCTTAACCAAATTAAATTCTTCCAAGGGCAATTTGGGGCTACTCTGGATGAGGAAGATAGTCAAATGGAGAGAATTTATCCCTAAGCTGCCAAATTAACAGATTGTTGCTGGAACATTCTTTCATATTAGCTGGGCCCTGGGGACTTGAATTTCACTACCTCTGCTAATGAAATCTGGGGGGTTAATGTTTGGTTTGAACCCTTACCTCCAATCTTCTCTCAGCTAATTCAAGACTCAAACCTTATTGATGTCTGTCCAATTCCCCTGGCCCCTACTTGGAGGAATGGGCAATTGGGAGAACAATGGATAGCTAAAAGGCTTGATTGTTTTCTATCAGCTGAATCCTTGGCTGATAGGCTGGGTAAATTTCGGTCCTGGGTCTGTACTGAGGGTATCTCTGATCATTTCCTTATCTTCCTTCAATTGGACTTTGAAGCTTCTTCCACCAATTATCCTTTCAAATTCAATCTCTTGGCTAAAAGACAATTCTTACATCTTCTTGGTTAAATCCTGTTGGAAGGAGTTGCCAGCTAGACCTTCTATTTCTGCATGGAAACTTGGGTGTTCAAAATGAATGAATCTAAAAACAGGTCAAGATCGAGACAAAGAATAAAAAAGAAGAGAGTGAGGGTTTTGGGTTTTATTAAACAAGAGTATAACAACACCTTTCAATCCTATATCTCCTCATAACTTCCCGATGAAGTGAAAATGTAACTCTGTAACCTGGAAGAGAGAAAGGCCCAATTGCTTAGAGCTGAACATGGGGAATGGCAATTGAAAAGTATAGCAATCTGCGAAAAGGAAGGAAATAGAAACACGAAAATTTTCCATAAATTTGCAAATTTTAGGAGAGTTTCGAATTCTATTTGGGATATTAAGGCAACAGATGGAGTTACTTATAGCTCAGAAGAGTATTTGGAGAAGGCTGCAAAGGATCACTTTTCTAGCCTTTTCAAAGACCTTGGTAATAATTTGATTGCAGGTCAGTTACAAGTTATTCAAAATTTTCTTTCGTTTTTTCTTGGATGAGGACTCAGCCATAGTCGGTGGACCTGTAATATTGGATGAAGTCAAATCTACCTGAAAATATTTTGCAAAGGATAAAAGCCCAGGCCCTGATGGGTGGATTGTTGAGTTTTACCTTGCTTTTTTTAACTTGATGGAGGAAGGCATACTGCAAGTAGTGGAGGAGGCCAGAACAACTTTGGTCTCCGGGGCTATAAATGCCACCTTTATTGCTTTCATCCCCAAATGTTCCAAACCAGACACCTTTAATGACTTTAAACTGATTTCTTTGTGCAATCTGATTTACAAAGTTATTACTAAGATCATCTCAAACAGATTAAAAGGTAAGCTCAAATAAAATGATCTCATTGGAACAGTTTGGTTTTCTCGCTGGTCGTCAGATTCATGATGCCATTGGTGTGGCCCAAAAGTCTCTTCATTCTATTAAGATTAAAAAGCTTGAAGCCATGGTCTTAAAAATGGACTTGGTATAAACAGAGTAAGTTAGGACTTTCTTAGGCTGGTACTCCTCAAAATTGGTATTGACTTGAAGGTCACAAATTGGATAATGGGATGTCTACAATAAGCAAAGAAAATTATGTTAGTGAATGGCTCTCCGTCTAGATTCTTCAGCAGTACTAGAGGCTTGAGACAAGGATGTCCAATTTTTCCTCTGTTATTCCTTCTTGTCATTTAAGGCTTCAGTAGAATGATCAATTAAAGCGAAAAGGGGTGGTTATTTAAAAGGGTTTAAGGTGTCTAAGACTTTATATATTACACATCTTCTTTTTTTGGATGACGTTTTGCTTTTTGGAGAAGGTAGTGTTGCTGAATGGGAGACCTTTTCCAGAATATTTTCTATTTTCTACCAAGCATCTGGCATGGAGGCAGCCAAAAGTCTACCTTCCTACAGAATATGACTCGAGAAGAGACCCTAGCCTCTATTAAATCTATTCTACCCTATAAAGTGGAAAAATTAGAGAAATAGTTCATATATCTGGGCTATTACTTAAAAGTTAAAACCAAATTGCTACCACTTGGAAGATTGGTTCTGGTTAATTAAAAAGGTAGAAAACAGAGCGGGTAACTAATGTTACAAGTGGTTATCATTGGGAGGTAGAATGATTCTGGTCAAGTCCATGTTGGAGAATATTCCAGTGTATTTCCTAATGCTCTCAAAGATCCCCAAATGTATTATAAGTAAAATTTGACAAACAATATTTAATTTTCTCTGGACAAGAAAAAAGGAAAAGGAAGGTATTCATTTGGCTAGATGGGAATTTTTATCGCAACCAAAGTGCCTTGGTGGTTGGGGCTTTAAAAATCTGTACTAATTTGGTTTAGTCCTCTCTATGAAGAGTCTTTGGAGAGCATTGAAAAGTTCTGGTTTCCGGAATCTCATTATCAAGGAAAATATATATTAAAAACAGGTCTGTCATTGCCTAGCTGAGATCCTATGTCAAGTAGGTATATAATTCTGGCTCAATCACCTAGAGGGGCCTTGTGGAATCCTTCCCTTGGCTCTTCACTTGGCTTGCCTGGAAGGTGGGTAAGGATATTCTGATTATCCTTGGAAAGGATCCCTTCAGAGGAGGTGGTGAATTTTATAAACTATCTCCAGTGCTAATTTCCCTCTTATGCACAGGGTTTGTGTAAGCTCAGCCATGTTAAGAGATCTGACTCGTGTACAACCCCCTCTTAATGCTGGAAAAACTCAAATGATTTGGGTATACAAGGGAACTTGGAAGCCAAATGGGACCTCTTTGTAAGGGCCCAGGGCATGTATTCTAACAAGATCCTACTAAATGAAGAGGACTCCATAGTCTAGAGTTGGAATACCTCTTCAGGCCAGGTTATCACAAGACTGGTTTATGAATCAATTTCCCTTTCCTCACTGGATCATAGAGATATTTGGTGGCATAGGAAATTATTAAAGTGTCTCCTGCCGCAAAAACTTAGATGTTTTTGTTGGCTCACTCTGGGTAATCGTATTCACGTGGGATAATCTACAAAGAAGGGGATTCATTGGCCCGAATGTCACCTGTCTTTGTAATGTTGAGCCAAAATCTATGGACCATCTCTCTATACATTGCACCTTTGCTAAGGATGTCTGGAAAGATGCCTTAAATGTTCTAAAGCTTCATGACACTGGATCTTCCTATTTTTTTGAACCCTGACTTCATTGGTGGGATTTAAAGATGGGCAGATATAAAACCCCTGCAAATCTTTACAGCCCTGCCAATATTTGGAAAGCGAGAAACAAAACCATATTTGAAGATCTATCCTACAAACCTGAATAGCTATTTCACCAGATTGTAGGCTTCTTTAAGGAATTTTTGAGATTACCAAAAACTGTGTCTATCAGAAATATAAATTATCCTATGATATCTCAGTTTTTCTCTGTTGGGTTCTTTTATGGTGCATCTCAAGCAGGATTATGTGGTGGGGGTGCCTTTATCAAACTCTCAAGAATTCATTCATTCGGCATTTGGCTGAATATTGAACCGGGAACAAACACTAAGGCAGAAATCATTGTTTGCTAGGCGCTTCTGTTTTTTGCAACTTTCAAAAAGATTTCTTATTTACAAGTGTGCAGTGATTCAAAATGCATAATTAATTGGTTGTTGGGCTCTTTAAATTTTCAGGTATTAAATTTGTTTTTCTGGAAGGACATGATTATAGATATGAACAAAAATTTTCAATTTCTCTCT
The DNA here is from genome assembly GCA_000404065.3 of Pinus taeda. Lineage (NCBI taxonomy): Eukaryota > Viridiplantae > Streptophyta > Pinopsida > Pinales > Pinaceae > Pinus > Pinus taeda. Next base: position 221,710 of record APFE030557403.1, on the reverse strand, counting down.
TTCCAGCATATACACAAAAAAGGGAACTCTCAAGCAGATTCCTTATCGAAAATGGCACTTTCCTCAAAAAAAAACTTTATTTTTTTAAGAAGAATGGCAGGGCACCACTTTGACAGGAAGCGGAGGTCTTCCTCTTATCTCAGGTTTTTAGTAATCCATTGATAGTACTGAGTCTACAGCTTTGCTTTCACACAAAAAGTCATGTTTAAGAAGTTTTTGTAATTATTATATTGGACTGTGATTTCTTAGCATGCCATCGGCATTCTGAAACAAAAAAAGTTATTTTGTTTTCGATGGATTTAGTATGCAGTTTATTAATCTTAAACACTCCTGAGTTTTTTTTGGTATTGTACAGTGCTATAAGCCTGTTTCAAAAAATAAATTGTAGCTTTACTGGTAGTCAGTTTGATGTTTTGGACAGGATTTATATACTTCCTGTGCAGTCCCTTTGTTGAAGCTCGGCTTCTATTGTACAGAATTTGTATGTAACCTTTGTTCTCTAATTGAATAGAAAGGCACAGAAATTTTCTTTGAAAAAAAAAATTATAAAGGAAGCACCAGAAAGTTATGAATTTTTAAAGGCTTATTCTTTACAGAGAATCATCTACTATGGCAAATATTTGATGTATATGAAAGCATGGCTTAATCGCTCAACTCAACCAGATTGGTTGTTTTCTATTCCAACTTTTAATAATAAAAAAATTCGATTTTTATCAAGATAATGATGTTTACATGGTGATTTTGAAAAGAAATCGAAGATCTTATTCACTTCCTGAGAAAAGCTACTAAACTCTCTAAACCATTATTCAGACGTATCCTCTCTATAATACTATATGCATATTTCTAGGACCCATTTGTAAATGAAGTTGCGCGAATAAAGAGTTTATGACATACCAAATGCGAAATACGTTTACCCGTACTGATGATATGATCACTGCTTTGCAAACTCTTTGTGCATGACGCATCTGATCATTTTTTTAATCATTTGTTTTCTCGGCCATCTAGTTGTTATTAGTTCCCTAAATTTCGTTCTATTAATTCACCTCAACGGTATCGGTATCCATTAATCCACGTAGCCTGTACTCAGAAAATGGCTGAGGGTTTGATATTAACAGAGATTTCTCGAAGAGTAATCACCAATTTTTATGTTTTTTAAAATAAATTTGTGAGTAATTAAAACATTGTATTTGAAATCAATTTGACTTACGCATATCTCTAAGATTCCTCTATCCCACCTTGTGTTTGGTATATTCATATTTGTATGGAGAGAGAGACGTGTATAATTTCGTCATCAACAAAACTGCAATTATTCTTCAACTATTTTTGGTGTAGGGAGGAGTTTCTAACAAGGTTACAAGGAAATTGAATTAAATAAAAAAGTTTATAGGACTTCCTGATTTGTCTGTAAACAAATAACTGCAGTGCAGGGCGTTACAAGTTCCCAAACTTAAGGGTTGGGATATGTTTGAAATATTTTATACGAATGTGAAAACATAACCTGGATTCATTACGTAGAGCAACTATGTAATATACCTGTTGGCCAGGCGATCCACAACGAGTTCGTTCACTATGTAGGTGAGAACCCTGTGCATGAAATTTCCGCCCGCCATTTTGTCCCCTCAGCCAACCTAAAACAAACCAACAAAGTTCTGTGTAGCGCTTTGCGTTGGACACACAAACTTAGAACTTTACACCACTGTAATACACATGATGATCGCCTTTTATATGGGAGAGAAAGAGTCGCCACATCCATCTCATTTTTAAGTTTTATCCCAAATCCATGGGTTGTTAGCATTTAAATAATCTTAAAAGTAAGTTAGATGCAGTTGAAATGATAAAGTGATATCTTAAATGTCAATTAGATAGTAATTTCAACTCGAAAAAATATATATATGTGTCTTTAAATATATTTTATTTTGTATATATAAATTGTCTTTAGTGAAATTTAAATGGCTAACAAAAATGTTATTATTTTAATTATCTTTTGAATATATAAGAAGAGATATATGAAAGGGAAAAAAATTCAGCATCTTCTTTAAGAAAATTGAATTCAAATTTTATTTTAATTAAAATATTATTATTTTAAGGTCATAGTTAAGTTAGATACGAAATTGGTATTAAAGGTTTTCTTTTTGTGGAGCAAGGAGCTGACCTATGCACTATGAAACTTTCTTGTTTATGGGACTGACCTCTACACAGCGATTTGATTGTTGAAAGTTCATAGAGGTGTACGTACACTACCCTCCTCTCAATTTGAACCTATGACTTCTTACAAGGAAGCATAGGTTCTTAGCCATTATGCCCACTCAAGTTGTGCATGTTTTTGAAATCATATGTTTCAATTGGAATTCAATTTTAAACAAATTAGTTATTTATATGAAATCAACATTCACTTTGTTCTTTAGTCTAGTCTTGGGATTCAAACCTAAAAAAAAATTGAGGGTTTTCTTAGATTGAACACTAATATTGGAGAAGAGATGTATAAGGAGAGTGGAAGTATGGTAATTGGAGGTACAAATGCACATGCAAGCATTAGGAATGGTATGGACATGTGAGTTGGAGATGAGGGTGTAGGCAATGACACTAGTACAACCAAGTTGTGAACGGAGGGATAAAGGGTTTGGACATCATACTGACTTATGGGAGACAAAACATGGCACTGGCATGGACAGTGTGACCATAAATACAAATTCAAGCATATGTACCACTTGTGGATTCTCCATTAAACATTGTTAATGATATATGTTCAAGCTTAGGTGCAATTTTAGTAGTAGTAGAGGTGTTTGCAAGGGTAGAGAGAAGTGTAGATATAAAATAATTGCTTAAAGTGGGAGAACATGCTTTTCTTAGCTAGTGATCTTAGGTTGCTTCTGAAGGAAAAGATAATGTATATCAAATGTGTGGCCACTCTTGAGAACATTGACCTTTGAAATATATCGCCCTCGATGCTTCTAACAATGAGGGTTTTATGCAAGGAGTGGTTAGATCCCTAAATACAAAGTTCATGGGCTATATGGTTTCAAGTTTGTAGAAACCAAAAGAGAAGCAACCCCTTTCTAATTCAAAGATGAATGTGGTCGCCATGGATGAAAGGTTGATATAACATTTAAGTTGAGATTCAAGCAATGTTGCCAATTTGATGTTAGTGTTGTGCCTTTATGTATTAAAGATGTTAACCCCACTATGGTTGACCATAGATTGGTTTCTCTACTGAATGATTTTGCAATAGTCATCATAGGTGTGAGTGTAAACTAAGGCAATAGTAAGCTCGTTTCCTTAGAGTGATTAGCAGCACTTGTAATGAAGCGATGGGATGAGGAAACTTAAAGACCATCACAACCTTCAACTATCAATGGTGCCAAGCATTCATAGTATTGCAACGATTTTAATACTTTTCTTAGAGACAACAAAGAGTATTTTAAGGGGTAAATGCATCCAGAGACCAAGGGAGTTATTCTTCTTTTTATATAGGATGCATGAGGAAGCATTTAATTCTTAGTGCATGGTGAATTGGGAGGTCAATGGGATGTCCTTGTACTCCTACTAGTGTTTAGGGTGCAACTATGTTTGCTTTTATTTAATTCTAATGATGTCGCGCCATCATGTCATTGTAAGCCAAAGTGGTTCCACTGCACTTTAACTTGCTCGATTTCTCTACTTCGAAGCATGAGTTGTTTCCGCTGCAATATGCATTGTATTTATGGCCAGAATTATCCCTCTGGTTCAACCTACAATACAAAACAATCAATCACATGATCAACATCTTACACACATCTCTTAAGCAATGAAACATGGAAAACATCATGGACTTTCACTGTCGAAGGCAGTACAAGTCTATAGGGCACTGGTCCAATCCTCTCAAGGATCTCAAAAGGCACACAATACCAAGGTGCCAGCTTGGCACATGATCCAATCCTCAAGGAGCTCCTCTTGGGATTGATGTGCAAGTACACATGCTCCCCAACCTGGAACTCCTTAAATGCTCTATGTTGATACAATAACTCTTATGTATGTCTTGTGCTACTTTCAAATTCCTCTTCATAACTTGCATTTCATGCTCCATATCTGCTAACATATTCGGTCCAATCAACACCTTGGTCACTAGATCACTCCAACTGATGAGAGTATTACAACTTCGCACATAAAGAACCTCAAATGGACTCATCTTCAAGGCGTCTCGATACCCATTATTATAAGTAAACTCTACCAGTGGAAGATACTCTTCCTACTTCCTCTATTGATGAATGACGTACATCCTCGACATGTCCTCAAGAATCTTGTTAACCCTTTCTGTATGTCCATTTGTCTACGGATGATAAGTTGCACTGAAAGCTAACTTTTTCCCTAAACCTATAAACAACTCCTTCCAAAACCTGGAAGTGAACTTGGCATCTTTGTCTAATATGATCTTCTTGGGAACACCATGCAATCTCACTATTTCGCTGATAAAAATCTGAGCTACCTTGCTAGCGAAATTTATAGACTTAATCGCAATGAAGTGAGCTACCTTACTTAACTTGTCAACCGCAACCATGATGGAATCATGATGCTTCAATGCCCTTGGAAAACCTATAATGAAGTCCATGAAATTGACCTCCAATTTCCACTATGGAATCAAAATCAGTTGTAGTAGACCAGTTGGATGCTTACACTCTGCTTTTACCCGCTGACAGTCCAAACATATCGCAACAAACTCAGCCACTTTTTTCTTCAAGTTCAGCCTGTTACCCACCACATGAGGGTAGTATTCATGTGAGAAAAAAATTCTCCTAGATGGTCCTCATCTTGCAACCAACATCCCTTTGCAGCTACTAGATATCTCAATGTGCCATTGTCTCTACCACCTGAGCTAGCCACATGGTCCCTCGACCACTTGTCATGATTGTATGTTTGAAGGTGGGCCTCTTGACCCCAAAGGTATGCCTTTTCGTTGGTATAGTTGAGTAATTTTCCTTACTTGTCATGGGCACTTTTAGGCATGGATTAGTGGGGGGATTCGACAAAAATAGGATGCTAGGTCTATATTCTTGTCTCCACTACCTGATTTTGTGGTTACCCTTATATCCTAGTCCCGTGGGATCTCCTTTACTGGCCATCAATCTTAGGGTTGGAACTACGTGGCAAATCCCGACTTTGGTTGTGTGGTCCCGCTCCCCGAAACCACATACATCATCCCCTTCCACTCATTTTAACCCCTTTCATAATTTTTCCCATCTGGGTCTACATGTGTCCACTCGATCCACATAGGGTTAGCCTCCTCTACCCCTCACCCACACCTTGGTTCAGTCCTGGAACGATGTCTCGAAGGTTGATGCAACTAAAAGGAAAAGAAAAAGCATAATTTGGCCACTCTTAACGGGAAATGTACCACAAAATGCAAAAGATGGCCAAGACATATAAATTTATCACGTGGGCAAAAGGCAAACATGAGCTCTACCCCTTATCCATGGTCATCACCCTAGTTCTTAAGGGCCCTAGATGAGCCCCCTCCATCATTAAGGAACCCATGATTGTCCCAACCCCTGGTGGGCGATGAACTGCCCCACCTTAAGGAGTATCCACTGTTATATATTACATATCATGCTCTCGAACCTTAGAGCCCTCAGCAGTTATGCAGATAAATCAATCAATTACAAAATGCATATCAAGAAGGGTGGAAAAACAAGGGTTGTGGTTACTCATGTACCACGATTTTCTCCCTCCTACACTCATATACCCACGTGTGGGCTTCCCCTATTATAGCTACTCTTGTGCCATGACATGTGGTTTACATGTTTCCCCTGATCCCCACTTCGTTCCATTACTATATCCTTTTCCACATGCCACTTGAGGGATGTACCTTGGACATGTCACCCCCTTTAAAGGTTGAAACCACCTAATAGGGTCCTTGATTAACCCCTTATTGAGCTTGGAGACACTTGTATATGACAAAGCCCACTATGGAAGGGCATGCCACCATGAAGCTCCCCATTGATTCCATGACTGATAAGTTCTTTTACTTGATTATTCTAATGATTTGTTATCTTAGAAGGCAAGGGGATGCATTGGATCTTATGTAGGATTGCAAGTGGGTCTCCATTTGGGGCTTGGTCTCCCTATAGGGGGTCTTAGCCCTCTAGAGGGCCACATTAGCACTTATAGGGTGAGAGTGGAGAGCCATGAGACTCTACCATAATAGACTGTATGTCATGGATCCCGAGCACCACTCGTTGATTGCTTGTGTTCCACCTATTGGATGAAGATGATGCACCTGGTTCACCATGTCCAGTCGGCTCCACATATGTACCTTATGCTTGACAGATGTTCCAGGATCCAAAGGATGTCTCTCGCTGTAAAGAGAGGGCTTATGTCATCATCGTAGCTCTTATAGATGGTCTACTAGCATTTTTTATCCACTTAGAGACCCATGAGAATGTATTTGTGCCCCCATACCCACTTGGCAACAACACAGGTTCTTGCTCGGAAAACAAAGGGCCAACCCCTTGTTTATTATGTTTGGAGTCCAATTCTTCATCATGGCACCCCTTGTCTTCATTAGGCCTCCTCAAAGGCCCAACGATTCACTATGTTGATCACACTGCCCTCTTGAGAGGCTTATTTTTACATTATTGAGCTATTTGGTGGGCTTGTCACCAAAAGTATCGTTATTGTGCACATTATTTTATTTTTAGGGGCTCAATTAGGCCAATTTAGCTAAATCGAATTCATTAAGGAAGTGTATAAATAGAAGTGAGATGATTCATTTTCAACATCATCACTTGGACTGGGTTCTTATCTCTTGTAATATTTTCGTTATTCCTTTTGGAGGAGTATTTTGGATGTAATTGATGAATTTTAATGTTTGGATATCTCTCTCTTTTCTTGGAGCTTCATTATTGGCCAAATTTGGTGATTGGATATACTCTTTACACATGTAAGTAATATTTTTCATGTCCATTCTTTTTTATTTGCTTTAATACATGAATGTTGCTAGGATTTTGGTTACACTAGATCTGAAATTTACTGCTTTTCTTATGCGAAATTGTGGAAATTTAATATTTTGTAGTGTTGCATCATTTTATGTATCATGTGTGAAAGGGTGAATGTTCCCAAAGATTGTTTATATTGAACATATCTTAATAAGTCATCAATTATCGCAAATTGAAGTATAAATTCTTCTAGCAGTTGCTCTCATGCCCTAATTGCCATGCAAAGTTGTCTAGGAGGCTCCTTGATTGAGTGTAGTTCCTCTAAACAAATTTCATCTTGACCCCATCTTCCCCAAGGATTAGGCATTGATCCTTTCATAGGCAATCATTTTCAAAGAGAATTCCTCTCACCTTCCCCTCTTTTTCTAGGTTTAGCCTCCACAGGTCACTTAGGGCATCACTTTTCTCACGATTTATCCATCAAAAGAATTTGATCTCTTGCCCACAAATGCATTGGTGTGTCCTCAAGAAGAACTCCAAAGTTCACGAGATTTTGGCGGTGAGATATTGAGATATTTCAAGCCCTAGCTCGAAGATCAATTCTTTCCCTTGGTTTCCCATTGGCTAGTAGCCTCATTGGGATCATAGAACTAAATAATAAAATCAAGATTCTTTCTTTGATCCTCCCCCTTTTCCCAGTTAGGTCAAGTGCATCCTTGATTGATCAACTCCATATCCTTGACCTAAATTTAGGTCCACTTGGCCCTTGGTGGTCCCGTAACTTGTTGACTACAATTCCACAAAGATCACTTATAAGCCAAGCATTCATAAGGCCTTTTGAGACTACGGGCTTCCTTAACAAATCATACTCCCAAACCCTATCCTCAAAATCCCTCTTAGCCCTTCCTAGAGAGACCATCACCTTGCTTCCAAAGCAAGCAACCCATTTAATTCAATCTCTCTTGTGGCTTAGGAATCACTTCCTTATCTTATCATTGACTATATCTATTCTAGTGATTCCTTACATACCAAAACTCCTCCCATTGGTGAAAGTCTGTAAAGAGCAAGGAGTCTTAGCTGAGGTGATAGTGGGCTATCACTCTATTGTTTCCCTTGACCTAGTAGTTTCTCTATAGGATCTCCTCCTAGGATCCCTGTTGGTTTGAGCGGTAACATTTTTGGCGCCGTTGTCAGGGAAACAAGAAGTGTGTATTGTTCCCCATGCGACATATTTGCATATAATTATTGACGACTCCATTGGAAGAACGAAGCCCCAGTTCTTCATTAAACTTCAAAGTTAATGCTTGTAGGGTGAAGCAAGCATTTGTGAAAGCATCTACATTCACCCTCGCGACTCTGTTTTTATCCTAATGTGTAAAATTATGAACAAAATGGACTATCTCGAGCAACATGGTTTCCCTCCCTCTCCCGATAATAACCTTGATCCTTAAGAAGTTTCAAAGCATTCAGAAATCAAGGCATAGTTGAGAATTTGGATGCCTAAGTTCAAAGGGAGTCCTTATTAAGATCCCAATGTCCATATTGATAACTTCTTTTGGGTCTTAGCCTCAGTGAGGATTAACAATGATAACATAATTATGAGGTTGTTGGCTTTATCACTTGAATATTGGTATGATAGCCTCCCTCAATTTACTTGCCACTGATTATGGCATTTTTGAAGATATATTTTTAGAAAGGTGGGGTGCCATCCCTCATGACCAATGGGAAGCTCCCATGCTAACAAGTCAATGAGACCCCTTTGTGCATGAGCTAGGGAATGGGACGAGTAATCCTGAAAGGGATCTTGGTGAAAATATCGAGGAAGAATATGTTTTCAAAGGTGAGGTCTCTAGTCCCACTTTAATTTTTAAGATAACCCTCCTTTCATTACCCATGATAAAGACTAAATGTTGAAAATGCAGCAAGAAAATCTCAGTTTGACCTTCCCTTGGTCAAACTAGAGAAAATTCGAATTTCCATTTCAACGGAAATCTTGGAGGTAGTTAACTGAGGTGACATGGCACTTGTCACTCAGTTAATTCGAGTTTGGAAGCTTGAGTTTAGTTCAGTATGATTGATTGTTAGTTTGTAGCTATTTATTTCAGTTAAATTGAGTTATGACCAGTTAAACTAGTTCTAACTATTGGAGGAACTAGTGGAAGGTCCAATTGTGGAAGTGTAACTTCAACCACACTCAGTGATCAACCATTTAACTAATCAATCAACCCAAAATAATTGATGCATTCAGAGAATTCTAGTTACCCAGTTGAGATGGATATTCCAAGGCAGTGTACTATCAGTTGTAGACTATTCCAATGTGTACAAGTGGTGCATGCATTCAGAGGAAGAGCCTAGAGGAATTGTGCAATCCAATTGAGGGAATTTCCTAAATAATAGGGGCTAATTTCCTCAAGGAACTGCGCAAGGAAATAAGAGCTTGGAGGGCTTGAAAATTGGCTAAGTGTTGGCCAGAGTCAGTCAGTCAAGCAGAGAGACAACCTATACTCTTACAGGTTGTGCTCAAACTTGAGCAAGCATATGTATTTATCTATATTATTTGATTAATGCAATACAAATAGGAAGGGGTTTTGAGCAGTTGCTTTCCCCTAGATAATCTCTATGCATGTGTGATGTTTCCTTTTGCATTTCTATGGGTTGTGCTCTAGATTGTGAATTAATGCCCGCAAAGCAGTAAAGTAGCTTCCATTCTTGTGATTTAGTAAATCTCATGAGCAGTTTCAAATCTAGATCCTAATTTAAGCATGGTACCAGAGTTGGATTCATAATAGATCATGATATTCAAAGTTGGGTCTCAGAGATTCGAATTTGAAGATTAGTGTCGCTGGATTTCTTCAGAGCTGAGAAGATGACCTTCAATGAACTAAGGCTAGAGTATGCCTTGTAAGGCACCTCTAATTTTGTTGCATGGAAGGACCAGATGGAGCCAGTATTGGATGGCAATGGGTTGCTATAATACATCAAGATAGATGTTGCAAAACCTAAAGCATCTAATGCTTAGAACCTTGCTTAGGGGAAGAAAGATGTGGCCAATGTTAGGAGAATCATCTTGGAGGGAGTACATGATCATATTGTCTCGAATGTCCATGGAAAAGAAACTTCATTCACAATGTGGAAAACATTGACAGATTTGTTTGAGAATAGTAACAACCACATGAAGCTGGTGCTCAAGGATAAACTTTGAAGTATCAAGATGCAAAAGAATGACACAATTCCACAGTATCTAAGAAAGTTTACACAGTTTCATGATGAACTTGGCGGGGTCGGTGTTAATGTCCCTAAAGAAGACTTGGTAGTTTTAGCCCTTTAGGGCCTTCCCAAGAGTTGGCATAACTATCAAGATTCGATGAATGGGAAGGAGAAACTGCCGAGTTGGGAGTGCTTATGGTTTGACTTGATGCAGGAGGAAATAAGGCGGATTACCAGAGATGGGACTTCATCCAAGGGTGAGGATGAAAAAAAATGTGCCTTGGATGGAAAGGCAAAGATGGGAAAAGGGAGGAAATCCCAATCCAAACCAGAATCTAGTCAAGGGGGAAAGAAGAAATACTTGTCTAGAATCAAGTGCTTTCATTGTCATGAATTCGAGCACTATGCCACAAAGTGTCCACACAAGAAGACAAGCAAGAAGACCTCAGAAGGAGCATCAGGGGAAGCTTTGGCTTCACAATTCGAGATTGACTCTACCCTCATTGCGTGCATGGGAAACACATTGATGGGGAGTGTGTGGTACTTGGCCTCTGGTGCCTCGTTTCATATAACAAGGAATAAAAAAAATTCAGTGACCTAAAGGAAAAATACTTGCAGATGCACATTGAGATGGGGGACGAAGAAAGGTATAGCGCTACCACGATTAGTATAGTCACATTTACAGGGAGTTAAGCTCCGCCCTCAAGCTCAAGGATGTCATTTTTGTTCTAGGCCTAAAGAAAAATCTCATCTTTGTTGCAGTTTTGGAAGACCATGGTTACAATGTGATCTTTAACAAAGGAAAAGCATTCATGAGATACATAGCCATGGGACAAGTGAAGCAGATCGAGGTTCGTATGAAGAACCTATACAAGTTAGATGTGGAAGATTGTGCTGCATTTAGCACGAAGGTGGAGAAGGTGCAGAGCCGAGATGTCGGTGAACTTTGGCATAGAAGACTTGGCCATTCCCATCATGGAGCTTTGAATATTATGCAACAGATAACCACAAGACTCCCTAAAGGAGCACTAGAGTAGCAGGATACATGCAAAGGGTGTACCTTGGGGAAGTACACAAAATCCACTTTCCATGATCGGGACAACAAAAAACATGCAATCCTTGAAAGGATCCACTTTGATGTCTGTGGACCTTTCTCGATAGCTTCCACTGCCATGCTCAAATATTTTGTCATTTTTATTGGTGACTTCTCACAAAAGTGCTAGATCTTCTTTGTGCGAAAGAAGGATGATACATTTTCCAAGTTTATAGAATTCAAAGCACTAGTTGAGAAAGAAATGTGGAAGGATGTGGAGGTTCTCAAGAGTGATAATGGAGGTGAGTACGTGTTGAATGAATTTAAAATTTTATGTGCAAAAGAAGGCATTCGACGAGATTTTACAGCACCCCACAACCCACAACAGAATGGGGTGACTGAGAGGAAGAATTGTAGCATTGTGGGAGCAGCGAGGGCGATGCTGCATGATCAAGGCATAGCTATACATTTCTGGGGCGATCCATGCAACACAACAGTCTATGTACAAAATTGGAGTCCTCATCGGATTCTTGGCATGATTACACCAAAGGAGGATTTCTCGGGGAGGAAGTCAGATGTGTCACACTTCAGGATTTTTGGAGCCTCTATTTACTACCATGTCTCCAAAGAATCAAGGAAGAAGCTAGAGTCAATAGTAGAATTGGGGTATTTGTGGGTTACGCAGAAACTCCCCATAACTACAACGTGTACATGCCATCCTTCAAAATGACGTTTGTGCAAAGGGATGTAAAATTTGATGAAGACAAAGTCTTGCGGTGCTATCTGGAGAGGGAGATTCAGATCCCACCAGAAGAGTAGCTTTTAGGTCCAAAGGAGGAACCTCAGGAAGTTGTTGAGTAGCCACAAGTTGAGGAGTAAAGAGTGGAGACAACCACTCAAAAATAACCATCCAAATAAGGTAGGAAAAGGACAAGGGAAGCTGAGAGACTTGTGCAGGATGCGAGGGAGAATGTGGGTGCTCCTTCAAATTAGCACAGGTAGAGAAGGTCACCAAATCGGTACACTAGCTACATGGCTCTAATGACTGAGCTTGTACAGACTGAGACATCCTATTTCAAGTAAGTAATAGAGGAACTTGGATGATTTGATGCAATGGTATATGAGTATGAATCTATTGTAAACAACAGTGTTTGGGAGGTGGTCCCAAGGCCAACAAACAAATCAGTTGTGTGTTTGAGATGGATTTTCAAGGTAAAGCATGTAGCAAACAGAAGCATAGAAAAGTACAAGGCCAAATTTATGGCCAAGGGGTATTCTCAAGTTGAAGGGATTGACTACGAGGAGACCTTTTCTCCTGTAGCAAGGTACTCATCCATCATATCAATCCTTGCTTTGGTTGCACATATGGGGTGGAAGATCCACCAAATGAATGTGAAAACAACATTCCTCATTAGATTTATTGAGGAGGAGGTTTCTATCGAGCAACTATAAGTCTTCGAGACTTTTGATTGGGAGTCTCAAGTGTGTAGACTCAAGTGAGCATTATACAGTCTCAAGCAAGCACCTTGTGCTTGGTACACGAGGATCGATAGCTATCTCACTGGTTTGGGCTTCATTAAATGTGAAGCAGATGCAAACCTCTATCATATTTTGGTAGAAGGTAAATTGTTGATTATCATCTTATATGTTGATGAGTTGATTTTAACTGGTGATAAGCAACTGATCAGACCTTGCAAGGAGGACCTTGCAAGAGAGTTTGAAATGAAGGACATGGGTCTCATCACTGCTTCCTTAGATTGGAAGTACGACAAGGCGATGGGGAGCTATTTGTCTCTCAGGGAAAGTATGCCAACGAGATACTCCAGAGGTTCCATGTGGATAGTTGCAAACCCATGGAGACACCTCTAGCGACCAACTGGAGGAGAGAGGATGCCACTTTAGGTGAGAAAGTGGATGCTATTATTTACCGATAGTTTGTGGGTTCTCTAATGTATCTTGTGAACACATGACCATATATGTGCTATGCAATCAACTAGCTAAGACAAGCAATGGTTAGGCCAACCATATTATTTTGGAGGGCATCTAAGCATGTTCTATAATACCTTAGAGGCACGACTCAGTTTGGACTTTGGTACATATGAACAGAGGGAGTGAAGCAATATGGTTTCATAGATGTAGATTGGGCAGGGAGTCCATCATACCGAAATAGTACATCATGAGGAATTTTTAGTGTTGGGTCTACCACTGTTTCTTGGTATAGTAGGAAGCAAATATTTGTGGCACTCAGCTCAACAGAAGCATAATAAATGGTTGCTAGTCAAGCAACATGTGAGGCGATCTAGATGAGAACAAATATTGTGGTACTGTTTGGTCAGATGATAGATGAAACTGTGATATCAAAGTTGCATCAAGCTCTCTGAAAACCCTATTTTTGATGATCGATCCAAGCATATAGATAAACAGTATCACCATTTACGATATTGTGTGTAGAGGCAAATACTTTTGTTGTAGTACATTCCAACAGAGGAACAATATGCTGATATTTTGACAAAGGCCTTGTCAAGAAGGAATTTCAAGATCCACAACTGCAAGATAGGGGTGGTTGATAATCCCTTTCTTGCTGAGAGGGAATGTTGAAAATGCAGCAAGAAAATCTCAGTTTGACCTTGCCTTGGTCAAACTAGAGAAAATTTGAATTTCCATTTTATTAGAAATCTTGGAGGTAGATAAGTGAGGTGACATGGAACTTGTCACCTAGTTAACTCAGCTAATTTGATTTGGGGAACCTTGAGTTCAATTTAGTATGATTGACTGTTAATTTGTAGTAATCTATTTCAATTAAATTGAGTTATGGTCAGTTAAACTAGTTCTAAATGTTGGAGGAACTAGTGGAAGGTCAAGTTGTGGAAGTGTAATTTCAACTACACTCAATGATCAACCAATTAACTAATCAATTAACACAAAATAATTGATGCATGCAGAGAATTCATGTTACCCAATTGAGATGGAGGTTCCAAGGCAGTGGACTATCAGTTGTAGACTATTCCAATGTGTACATCTGGTGCATGCAGTAAGAGGAATAGCCTAGAGGAATTGTACAATCGAATTAAGGGGATTTCCTAAATAATAGGGGCTAATTTCCTCAAGGAACAATGCAAGGAAATAGGAGCTTGGAGGGCTTCAAAATTGGCTAAGTGTTGGCTAGAGTTAGTCAGCCAAGCAGAGAGATAAACTATACACTTGCAGGTTGTGCTCAAGCTTGAGCAAGCATATGTAGTCATCTCTATTCTTTGATTAATGCAATACAAATAGGAAGGGGTTTTGAGCAGTGGTTTCCCCTAGATAAATCTTTGTTCATGTGTGGTGTTTCCTTTTGCATGTCTATAATTTGTGTTCTAGATTGTGAAAAGGTTCGTATAGCAGTAGAGTAGCGTTGAGTCTTGTGACTTAGTAAATTTGATTAGTAGTTTCGAATCTACATCCTAATTTTTCCACTAAAGGAAGGTCCCACTAAAGGGGTGGGAGATAACCTTGATGATCTAAGTGATATCTCCTTGGCATAAATGAAGCTCATCCATAAATCCTGATGATGTTAGATGAGCTACAGATAATGGGCTAAGGTTTGGATTGGCATCTTCAAAGGATTTAAGGCCACTTACGCATCACCCAAAATCTAGGCTGCTCAGTAGGGAGCAACAAAGAGCCCATTGTTGTTGAAGAATCAGAATCTCCTAAAATGGGTTGATGAATTCTGTCTACTCCACTACTAGTTACTTTTATGTTAGTTTTTGTTATCTATTTGGATATGCTAGTATTCACTGACATTGGGCCATATGAATTCTCTATAATATTTTTGTTTACAAGAAACAAACTTTCTAAATACTAAAAAAGCTTCGGTTCTGCCATTTTTCTGGTCTCCATAGTGACGAAGCAAACCAAAACACAATGTATATTTTCTTTTGTCTATAATAAAATGTACCTCTTATATATATATATATAAATCCGAATTGGATCCGTGAAGATTATCACAGTACCATGACTATATCAAATCAAAAAAAACTTCGAATTCAAGAGCACACAACGATCAAGAAGACTCTGAACAGTGGCATTGATAGCCAGCGAGGAACGACGAGGACCTTGGTCAAAGCGCGCTGACCGAGGCCCATGGAGACTGCGCAGGAGGCAAAACTAGCACCTAGGAAGCCTGGATCATAAAAGGAGGCCATTTCTGATGTGCGATTAGCGCTTAGCTGGGCAAAACCCCTCGATAAGGAAAGGCACCGAGCGCTCGGTCACATGGAAGCTGGGAAAACCGTGGGGAAAAGCGCTAAAGTCTAAAGGGGGGGCCCGCACTCCAAAACCGGTGGTATATCAGGTGCAACCTTGGGTGGTAAAAGGATTTGGAGAAAAACGAGCGATTCCATTCAGCGCCCGACGCGTGGCAGGCGGATGAGAGAGAAAACTGCCGCTCATCGCACGCTAATGGTCGAGCAAGTCAACCGCACAAAATGAGAGAATAACGTCGAATCTGGGGGCTCTAGATCTAACGACTGAGAACGCGCCTGATGAAGGAACTGGATTTGATAGGGGATTAAGCCGCGATCTATAAGGATTTGAGGTCTGATTTTACCACTGAGGTGGCGGATGAGTCATTTCCCGACATAACCGAAGAACCGAACCGACGAGGAAGAGTTGGTGCAGTTCGCGAGAGGACAAGTGGCCACTCCCTGTGAGCCGATGACCATGACGCAGAGACAGGGAATTCCAAGTGAACCGCAACAAGCGATCCGATGAAGGTGGAAGGGGAATCGAACAGTGATGAGATAGCCTGGCTTTGAAGCCATGAACAGAGAACAGAAAAGACCAGAGAGGACTCTGAGAGGAAGAACCAGAGAGAAGAAGATGAAGACAGAGAAAGGAAGAGACGGTGAAGCAAAGAGCAAAAGAGATAGAGAGCTGAGCTGACCTACAACATAAGGCAACATCAAGCAATCCCTGAGAGGATCTATCGGGCATTGAGCACCACATTGGGCTCTTCCCATTGAAGACCAGAGAGGTCAAGACTTGGATAGGGACAAAGTCTGTGCACTCTAGTGGCTTGGGGGATCCAAGAACCACCCTACCAAACCTTATCTGTTTTAAGAGACTCCAGGTGAGCTCCTCATTGTAATTCTCTGCTTTAAAGACACAATAAAAGAAGGCCACCATTGAAAGCTGGACCAGAGACGTAGCCCTGGAGGATAGGGTGAACTCTTTATTAGTTGTTGTGTTCTTGTATTTCCTTACTGTGTTTCTCTGCTATTTTCCATTTTAAGTGTTTGCATATTTTGTAATCTGATCGATTCGTTGCCTAAAATAACTTAGACACACACCATCACATGAGTCTGTAATACCTTCATTTATTAATTAACTAACTGAGGTCACTCAAGGGGGATTCTTAGATCAATATATATAAAAGCAAGCTTGGAAATTAAACTTGATTATAACCTTACTCTGAAATATGTATGAAAATGCGAGTAAAATTCAAAGAAAAGTTATGCAATTTTGAAAAAAAATAATTAGTTTGTATTTAATTTTTTGCTTCAATGTGAACTAAGTTTCAACAATAATGATTAGCAAACTACAACAAAAATAATGATATAACAATTTTCCACAAATAGGCTTTTTGACAATGGTAGATGAATAGTAAATCCCCAAACTAGAAATAAACGAACATAAGAAAGAAAAAAGAGAACGTAACAAACACCATAATAAACATACTAGCTCTCAATAAGAATGTTTTTCCTTCTAGTTTAAAAAGGAATCAAATAAAAGGGGAACCGCCACGTCATCATCATTGGTTGAAGAAGCAAAACAAGAAATTGATAAGCAAATGATAATGGTCTATTTTGCACATGCAAAACTTCTCCAAAGAATTCAAACTTTCTGAGATTATTTTCCGGATTAATTCGAAAGACAATCTTAAAAACAAAATGGATCACATAAGCTTAAAATCACAAAGAATTCAAACTTATCAATCTTGCAAGATTATTTTCCAGATTAACGCAAAAGACAATCTTAGAAACAAGATGGATCACATAAGCTTAAAATCACAAAGAATTCAAACTTGTCAATCTTGTAATCCATGGGCTATTTGTTCTACAAAATGGAAAATGCGACATCCATTTTCTGGTTCTGACACTTCCCGATTCCGGTTCTAACATCTCTCAAACTCAGCACGCCCCTGTTGACTCCTGGCTTCAGGCTTCGTCCTGTCCATCGTCGTTACAAGCAATGTAGCTGGACCTGCTTCGCTGGCTTGAGTAACTGCGTTGATCTAGCATCCTTAATGGTCCTACATCTAACTCGTTTAATGCAAAATTAAGTAAGGCATAAGCTGTTTGGATTAAAACTTAAATTAAATTAAGAAGGAACGCCCTATGAATTGGTGTATGTGGAATATTTTTTATGAATTGGTGTATGTGGAATATTTTTTATGATATTTTATAATTGATGTGAAATTTGGAAAATCGACTAATTTAACATTTAACATGTTCCACATGCATCATTCCAAATCACTACAAATATATTCATTTATGCCAAATATTCGAATTCTAAGTCAATCTCTATTATTATATTTTAGATCAAGGATATTGGAAATGGTCTATATTGTGAAAATTTGATTTACATACCACTATCATTAATAAAAAATATATATATATACTTCAACCCAATATAAAAGAGACAAATATGGTAATGTTATTTTGTGTAATGTAATGTTATCTACATTTTTATAAATAATTAAAATTGTAAAAATAAAATTAATCATTATAACTACACAACATAATATTACAACATATCTTCCATATTTGTTGGAGAGTGTATCTAGACATAATTATTAATATGGACTTGATAATTAAAATAATAAAAAAATAAAAGATAAAATTGGAAAAATCCTTAAAATTAATAATTCTACATTATGTAATGTACTGTTATATCACTTTTGAATTATGATTTTTCATTAATTTTTGTTGGATAGTTTAAGTAAACTTGACCTGTTCAAGCTGATGAGGCATAGAACATTGGCAGGTTATTCTATTAAGGCACTCCATGGTGTTAAGGTCACCTATTCGAAGCCCCGTGGACAAAAATCCAATCATGCTAAGCGCTGGTGTGGCTTGGGTCAGGTGCCATCCTTGGGTGATTTTGATAGCTTAGATGCCCTTGGGTCATGGCTACCTAAGGCACAAGTTAGGCATTCTAGTCATCTTAGGAGTCACATAACCAAAATAACACAACTTAACTTGGTCAAGTTACTAGTTTTTGAGCTCTTGGTTTATGAGAACTCATGACATTGACCCATGGTATTCATGTGGAATATAGCCTATTTAAAGGGGGAAGACTCCAGGTAAATGTGGTCTTTGATGCTATTGAAGAATCAAAATTTGTAACTATTGTTTTGTGTTTTGATGGGTAATGTTTTAAAAATCACTATGATAATTTTTTCCATGTCATATATTTAAATATGAAAATTATATCATTTTAACTTTACATTTTAATTATAGAAATTAAGCCAACCTAGATCCATTTTAATTCTAGATTTAATATTTTCTCAAGTTTTGCACTCAAAAAAGAGGTTTTGCACCTCGAGAGATTTGATCCCTCTTGGTGTTATTTGATCCCTTAGGTAGGCATTATTAATATGAAGGTATATTAAAAAAATTATTGCACAATATTATAGATCACATAGAAGCATAAAGTAAGAAAAATAAACACCCACATGATAAAAAGCACACATACCTAAAAATAAAATGTTGTTGCATAATTGGAAGGTGAAGTGGCCACGTAAGTGTTGACATATAGCCCCTTTGCCCAATCAAAGCTAGTTGTCAATTTCAATAAAATTCATGGAATGTGAAATTCCAAGAGACCAATAAGAAATTGTAATTGTCTTTATGGAAGAAACAATTGAAAGGTGGTTTGGTTTAGGTATTGTGAATGAAAAGATCATGACCAAGTTCCATTGATTTTGTTGGAAGGAGGGAAAGTGAGAAATGATTGTTCTATAATTAAAATTTTCTTTAGTCAATGTCTGCTACTAACATAATGATTGATCGTTTGTGGTTTGAGCATGATTCTTGCTTATTGTTGCTTAGCATTTTCATCTCCCTCTGTGCAAAAATACCAATTGGATTTCTCTGTGGTGTACTTCACACTCCAAATTTCTCCTATCACATGTTTTAGTAAAAAATGCTTATTAATAAGTTGGATACACTTAAAGCATGTGTATCTTGGAATTGTTTTCATGACATAGACACTTATATATATATTGAAAGTTAATATCACATTGGTTGAAGGATGTAAACTACAACAATATATAAACTTCAATATACTATTCTACTTCTGTCAATGAAAATAACAAGAAGAGAATGGTGTCTTCGACTAACATAATAGTTATTTGAAAAAAATATCTTATTATCAATATTACATAGTATCCATTTCACATACCTTCCTAACAAGTTATCCTTACTAAACTACACATTTCTAAAGTCTATGCAATGATAAATTACTAGTGTTTACAAACAAAAAAAATCAATTCTTGTTATGAAGACATTTTATGGTTTCTTGTCACTAGGACATTTGGCTTTGAATTATGTAAATATGTGTTGCTTTTCATTTTTTCTATTAAGAAAACATGTAAGGTAAGGATTAAACTTTTGCTCATTAAATAATTGAATAGTAAATTGTGGTTGTTAATTTATAGTTAAATATTAAGATGATTTGTAATTATAGTTAAATATTAAGAGGATTTCATTTTGTTAATTTATAGTTAAATATTAAGATATTTGTAAAAATGATATTTGTTTTTGAATTATGTCATTTAAATTAACTTGAAAAATAAGAATAAATTAATTATCAGTAGTTGATTGAAAATTTGTGATTGTTTATAGAAGACTTAGTTTTAATAATGTGGACACTTCTTACTTCCAAATTTGAATTTTAAAATCAAAATATAACACTAACAAAAAATAAAAATACTCAAATTTATTTATTATAAAATAAATATTAGAATTAATATACTATATTAAAAATAATGTTGCACAAAACTTGCTGAAATTTAATGATATTATAAATACTAAAATTTGTGCAATATAATGAAAATAGTGTAACAAACAACTTATTTTATAAAAATGAATTAATTTTGAATTTAAATTAAGAAAAAATATAAAATATAATCACTTTTTTTTTTTGTTTTTTTTTTTTTTTTTTGTTTGTTTGTTTTTGTTTTTTTTTTTTTTTTAAGAAAAATCAAATTTCTTATAACAAAATAAAAAAGTTACATAGTATATGCCGAGGCATTTCGTTAGCTGTATGATTTGAAAATCATAGAGCTCCACAGGATGTGTCTACCAGTCCTGTCCAAAACCATGAGGGAAAAAAGAAAGACCATTGATCTGAAAACATGGACCTCCTCATAACGATGAAAACAACCCCAGTCTCCAGCTCAAGATAAACAGTATATAACAGTTTTTAAAACTAAGTCTGGAAGTCTCCATGTGAGGATAAAAATGATGCATCCATTGCCCGGGTCTCCTCATCGAGGAAAACAACCCAAACAGGAAGTAGAGCATAAGTCAACCGAAGTCTGATAACAGTTTACAAAAACAGTGACAAAAAGAGATAAACATCATGATAACTACTGTATGCATAATCAGGTTGTGCAAAAAGCCTGAAGAGTCCATGGTGTGATCTGGCTATAAATATGGTGGCTAATCCGACACACGGATCTCTCCCTGGTCCTCATCCGTTATTCTCCAACTGCCCATATCTTGTTGCAGACCCTCTTTAGAAAGCCTGTTTGTTGTATCATTGCGATCCCTGTAGATGTGGCAAAGAGAAAAAACATTAAAGGAGTGCTTTAACTGTTTTGTCTCTTCTAATAAAGGTAATAAGATATAGTTTTGACATCTGCTTTACCCATTGAACCATTTAATAACATTCAGAGAGTCCCCGAAGATCTGAACTGTGAAGATGTTCCTATGAATAAGCCAGCATAAAAGCAGTTTTAAAGCAGACAACTCCGCGAAATTATTTGAACCAGTTCCTAGGCCCACAGAGGCCTTAAGACACTGGTTTTGATTTATGTGAATTACCAGCCCTACTCCTGCTCTATTGTTCTGGGATGCCCCATCAAAATATGCCCATGGTATGCCTTCCTTAATTTGTTCCTCAATAGCTTGTCTAGGCACATTCTCTGTACCAGGCTCAGGGATATTTGTATATATAGAAGTGCATTGAATTGCAATAGCCTCAAAAGGGGTGTCCTTATCCAAAAAAATGCTCCTATTTCTGGCTATCCAAATGCCCCACACTATGATGAGGGGTAAATTCCTCAAGTTCCCTTCCGAATAAAGATGCCACCATTTTTGCCAAACATTTGAAAATATTTCCCCTTCCCAAACTACATTCTTTTGGATGAGCTTCCCAACCTCCAACCACACTCTTTTAACAACAGGGCACTCTATAAATAGATGCCTTATTGTCTTGGAATCGTTTTTGCATAGCGGGCATCTCCCCGGTCCTAACTTATATTTGGCTTGGAGGATGTCCCATGTTGGAACCTTTCGCTTGAGAATGCACCAGAAGAAAAGTTTGGCTTTTGCAGGGCATTTAAGCTTCCACAGGTGTTTGGCCCACCATTCCGGGTTCCCCCATCCTTTCTTCGACATAAGGAATTTATATCCAAATTTTGGGGAGTAGGACCCGTATTCTGCATGGGCCCACACCAGCTGATCCGGTCTGCCTCTCAATCTCACATTTGACCTGGAGAGCTCTTGGGTATAAGTCTTCCAATCATCCCACCATTAGGGCAGCAGATCCAATTCCTCCCCTGATAGCCATGCTTGTCCCCAAATAGTTGAGTGACCTTGTTTCTCGATCTGATTGAGGAAATAAACTCCTTTGGAGTCGAGATGCCTGATAAAGTCCAGGGATAATGCAAACTTTTCATTATAGCCTACCCAGGGGTCTTTCCTTATTTGAAGGTTCTCACCGTTCCCAACCTGCCAAGACAAACCTTGCTCAATGATCTTGAAAGCATCTAAGGTAGCCTTCCAAACAACAGAAACATTCCTTTTTTTCTTAATTAGGTTTCTTATCCAATCTTCTAATGGGACAGGGTCAATGTATTTCCTTTTCACCACCATCGTCCACAGGTTTCCCATCTTAATTATTCTCCATCCTAATTTCTGTGCCAATGAAGGTCCAAAAGCTGTGAGATCTTTTATTCCCCATCCTCCCCATTCCTTTGGCCTTGCCACCTTCTCCCATGCTATCCAAGGTAGTACTGATTCCTCCTTTGATCCTGCCAAGAGAAATCTACTACAAATCCTTCTTATCTTCTCCAGAATGCCTTTAGGAACCCATGTTAAGTCTGCCCAATAGACCAGAATTGCTAGGAGGACAAATTTGATAAGGGTCAAACTTCCGGCCCTTGAAAGCCACTTGAAACTCTAATGAGTAATTCTGGCTTCTATTTTTGCTATTAGCCAGTTCTAATCATATTTCTGATAAGCATTCAGTTTCAACCAGAACCCCAGATATTTGAATGGATCATCGAGTTTATGAACATCAAAGGGTAAGACTATTAAAATTTGGTTTATCTCCTACCTGTTGAAACCTTCCAGAATCAGCTGTGATTTCCTTTGGTTCATTTGCATTCCTGTGGCTTTCATGAAAAGATCTAATATCCTCTTTAGTTCCTTTATTTCATTTATGTTCCCATTACTAAAGAGTAAAATGTCATCTACAAATAGTAGATGAGAAATAAACATATTGATCGCCACTTCCAGCCCTCTTGTAGTTCCATCCCTTTATGCATTTTGTACTAATTGGCTCAGACCTTCAGCAACCAGAAGAAAGAGCAGGGGTGAAAGAGGGCATCCCTGTCTCAATCCTCTTTGCCCATTGAAAAAGGAGGAAGTTGCTCCATTTATCAAAATCGTGAAACTAACAGTTGTGATGCATCCCATGATCCAGTTAATAAAATCGACTTTGAAACCTAGATGTGTTAATAACATCTGGATGAAGATCCAACTTATTCTATCATAAGCTTTTGATAGATATATTTTAACGACATCCCCTTTCCTTTTCATCTGTTTGACACTATGGATTGTTTCCTGTGCAACCCCGATGGCCTCATGGATTTGTCTGCCATCCAAAAACCCAAACTGTTCATTTGATATACATCTCGACAAAATGGGCTTCACTCGGACTGCTATCACTTTTGCAATGATTTTATAAATGCAGGGACAAAGTGAGATTGGACTGAAGTCTTCAAAGGAACCCAGATCTTCTTTTTTTTGGGATTAGTGCTAGAAAAGTTGAGTTGAAAAGGGGGGGGGGGTAGATAGCACCTTTCCTCCTGGATTCTTCGACCATATCCATCAATTCCTATCCAATTTAATCAAAGAAGTGTTGGAATAGTTCAATTGTCCACCCATCCGGGCCTGGACTCTTGTCCTTTGCCCTTGATTTAATGATGCTCTGGACCTCCTCCTTAGTGACTTCTCCCATCAGCTCCTTCGCTTCTTCCTCATCCACATAGCGAGGAAAGCATTATGCTATTCTGATAACCTCTGCCAGCGTGACTTCCCCTTGATCTGTGAACAGCTTTTGAATGTGGCTTCTCCCCATGTGACATAGAGATTCAAAAGAGTTTTCTTCTCTGCCTTCTTCATCCTTTAGCTTCCAGATGGTGTTTGAGTTCTTCATTCCTCTGGCATAATTGTGGAAAAATTTTGTATTTTCATCTCCCGCCTTCATCCAAACAACTCTACTTTTCAACCTCCATTCCTCCTCTCTTGCTAGAAGTATTTTACTTCGTTGACCTTCCAACAACAGAATTCTGTCCTTTTTCTCCTGGGTTACATAGCCATCTGATTCAGGGCTTTCCAGTTCTTAGAGTTCTAAACCAATTTTATTTAGATCTTCATTCTGCTTTTGTTTCCTAGCCTTCGACCACTCCACTATTGCTTTTTTCAGTCTCTTAAGATTTTCCATGAACAAAAGCCCTTTTCTTTAGTGGAGTTTATACTTGGAGATCTCCAGGTTTCTATGAAAATCTTATTGAAAGAGTCCTCCTGCTGCCATGAGGAATTGAATTTAAAATGGGTTGTCGACTTTTTTGGAGGCTTGGAAAGCTCGAGAAGAATTGGAAGGTGATATGAGTTTCCTTCGTCTCCTACCCATTGACGGAAGGTAGGGATCCTTGATGCTACCTCTTCACAAAGGAGGAAACGATCCAATCTTTTTGCAATTCTGGCTTCCTTGGTTCGTCAATTCCTCCATGTGGGCCTTAGTTTCAACAGGTTAATATCCATAAAATTATGAGTGTTTAGCAAATTAAGGAAAAAATCTGATAGCGAGTCTTCTCTGGCTGATGGACCCCAAGTTTCAGTAGTTCCAATAGAGAAATTGAGGTCTCTGCCTACCACCAGGTTTGGATTCCTCATCACTGTTTTTGAGAGTAATGAATTCCAGAATGAAGCTCTCCCTTGACATGGGCCATAGATATTGACTATCATCAGGGTACACCTAGATCGGAGGATAGGACTTCCATACCCATTGCATGCTCCATCCCCCAAAGATTCCTTAGTTTCAATCTTCCTTCCCTGATGCCCATGGCAATACCTCCTGAGTGTCCTATGGAATCCAATGCTTGAAAGTTCCACCATGGGAGAAGGGAAGTTAATATATTCAATACTTCTTCACCCCTGCCTAAAGTTTCTTGCAACATAAGGACATCAGGGTTGTATATGTTAGTGCTTGAAATTTCACCTCAGGCTGAAAAAGGTAAACTCCAAGGCAACATCAAACCACTTAGCCTCGTAGCTAGCCCTACGGGGCAAGAGAGGGCTCTCTCCGGTCTATCTCGAAAAAAGGTCTTCAACGGGCTGAGAAAACCAATAAAGAACACTGATTTTAGGCTAGTAAACTGATAAAAAGGTTTGATTTGGGATTTTTAGGGTTTTGGTGGAAAATTGGGAAAGGCAATTTTGGGTGCGGGGATTGGACACAGTTTTTGCAGGGGGTTCTTTGGGGCGAGGTAGGAGACTGTATTGATGCCTTTGAAAGATTTGGATGGATGAAAATGACTGGTGAGGAGCTAAGGAGAGCAAGCAATCACCTTGAATTCTCCTTAAACAACTGAAAACATTGATATTAAGCAAACTTAAAGGCAGAGCATAGTAACCATGAATTCTACCTTAACACTTCATTTGCCTAATTTGCAGAAGAAAAAGTAAGAAGATGATTCGCATAACAAACTTACAAGTACAAAGGGAAACACACCATCAATACATGTAA
>APFE030557403.1:168962-184936 GCA_000404065.3 Pinus taeda | reverse complement strand
GGGGAAGGGGTCCAAAAGGGCAAAACACAGGCCCAACCTAGAAAATTGCCAAGTTGTAGCTAGAAACTAGGGTTTGTGCGAAAATGAGGAATTTGGGGAATCTCAGTGATGGGAAGTGTTTGATAAGGTACATGAAAGATAGGGGAAGGTGTATGAACATCAGGATATAAGTTTTGCCGATGATTTGACCGTCCAAGAGAAATTGCCTTCAAAACCCTAGGAGAGGGAACTGACCTTACCTAAGCGCAACTGAAGCATGAACAAGATGTAAAATGACTCATTAGACATTGACATGATAAGGACAACCCTATGAATGATGATAGACTCTGATGAATGATGACATTTGGACAAATTTAGAAGGAGTGAAAGCAAACCCTAGACCTAAAGCCTATTGACCAAATTTTGCTTGAAGACTCACTGAAATGACAAAATTTGACCTTGACACTTCAAAATCACTTTGTAAGAGCATATTTGATCACTGGAGGAAGGTTGGAAAGACTGACACTAACAATATCGATGGATGATTTCTTTGAGAGCCAGTTTTTTATGTTTACTGGCTAAACCCCTACAATTCCAGGAGAGAAAAATCATTTTACAACCTCCACACAGGGTTTTATTACTCTAAGAACCCCAGAAATAGACATTTGTTTCCCGTCAGCCACATCCATCTTAGCTCTCACCTGAGCTTTTGACAGATCATATTTCCTACCTCTCGTTTTCCGCTTAATACTCAAGGACAAATCCATACCTAAACCCCCTACTGGCTCCAAAGGAGGCGGTTTTTTGTCATGAGAATGGAGGTTATAATGTTTTGAACCCAAAAGGGTACCTCTCCTTTCTCCCTCCACCTCAACCAGAACCCCCTCACAGTTCAGATCTAATTTGGGGATTGATGTTATGATGCTATCAACATGTGAATATTCAGAAGATATAGGACAATTACTAATATGAGCAAAAGAAAGTAAACTAGCATCTTTTATTGATATAGATGGAGAGAGGGGTGGAATGCTTGAGTCCAATCACATATCCTTTGAGTCTTCATAGAGGGGTGTTGCAGGTGCTTCTGAGGTATCTTGAACATACTTCTCAAGCTCTCGCGTCTGTACATGAGAGGCCACCTGAACTGTGATCTCTTGCTGAACTGGATCCTCTATCTTCTCCTCCTGACGTCTGTCCAATTCCATGGAATCCGGCTCCCGATCTTTCTTTAACAACGAGGTTCTTTCCTTCTCTCCCTCCAAGGGATCCACCTCGGCCTTCCTCTGCTTCCGCCTGCATCGATATCCCAGAGGGCAATCTCTTGCCAAATGAGTGTAAACATGACATCTGTGACATCTAAATGGCAAATGTTCGTAATCCAGAGGCTGATCATAAATGAAGCCTTTGTATTGAATTTTGATATTTTCCACAAGTCCTTCCCTAGGATTCAATCTCACCAATATCTGAGCCATCGCCTTGTCCCTCGTTTGAATGAAGGGCATGTCTGTTTCCAAGTGTGTTCCGGTATGATTCCCGATGGATTTGAAGACCGATTCCACCCACAAGAAAGGTGTTAGTCCAGGCACGCGTACCTAAACAGGAAAGTCCTCCACCTTCTCTCGTTGAGCATCGAACAGAGGAGTCCAACGCTTGAACATTACCAGGTGGTTGCCAAAAGCCCAGTTCTTCCCCAGGACTCAATCCACCGCCTCTTTCTTATCAAATTTTACCATGAACCATCCTTTCGCCAAGGATGTTATCTGGAAACCCTTATCTGGAGCCGAATGCCATCGCTGCGAGGCCCAATTTGGATAAATTGAGCGGAATGTTTCTTTCCCCTTGCTCTGCCCACTAGTGTAAGCTCAGCCACTTCAATGGCTTCTTCAATCTGAACGTCCATACCTAAGACTAGGTTTGCAGTGGGTCCTTTCTTCTTTATGATTTTCTACTTTTTCCTCTTTTCCCCCGTTTGCGTCTTGCCTGACCCCTCCTCCCTGTTCCAGGCAACTGCTGCACCATTTGCTATTCCTTCTTGTTGTGAAACAAAATTCTTCCCTGTGCCAGAGGTAAGGTTTTCTCTTTCTTCCCTTTCTGTTATTATCCTGCTTCCAGAACCTCTCATTATCCCTTCTGAAATCCCCAAGACCCCTATCTTTTCGGGAAAACCCACTCCACCATCTTCAGGGACCTCCTTCCTGAGGGTCGGACCCCAACCAGACCCTAAATCCACTTTCCCATAAAGCAAACTGGGGATTGACAGGTCCCAACCTGAATGGATTTTTTTAGTAGCCGACGGCTGCTCCGCCTCTGTAGACCCTAGATTTACTTTAAAACCACAACCTGGGCTATTCCTCGAAAATTTCCGTTGACCACAACTGTAAACAATGTCCTTAAGACCTCTAGAGTAAAAATGTTCAAGCGGAAGGGATTTCTCAATACTTACTTGTTGAATCTGCTAGATTTCCGCTTGTTTGAAAACTGTCGCCTGGATTCTTGTCTCCTGTGGCGGAGAAAACGCTGATGCTCCCTGGCTGCTCAGAAAGGCCAACTCCAAACTTTCCTCCAGAAGACCTATCATTTTCTTATGATTCTAGGTCACCTCCGAGCCTGATTTAGCGTTCCCGGGGCATCCAACTGGCTTGATGTATCGTTCAAGGTTTTGTGCAGTAACATCCACCCCCCATATCGACAGAATGTCTTCCGGCTCGGGATCGAGATCTACGGCATCGCTAGGTTTGACCATGATTAAACAATTTATAGTAGGTCAAAGCGAACAAAAACTTGTCCGCAAATGGTCTGTTTCCCCTTTCATTGTCAAGATGCAGTCGCAAGCAGCTCGGGGATAGTGACAACGAGGAGGCTACAGTGAAACTAACCGTTGAAAAACTTTCGGCAACCATTTTCTGTGGGGGATCATTTGCGGCTCACGTTCCCAGGTACCCTACCTACGAAATTTCCAGTGGTCCTCGTCTGTTGCCGCTTCTTGCCACCTGTGTGCCTACTCTATCTGCTGTCCGCCTCCTGTACGCCTGCCTGTCAGTGTCGCAGTCTCCTAGCCCTCCACCTACAGAGCCCTAGGCCCTCAGCCTTGCAATCCTCGGCCAAACCCTCCAGGTGCCCTTCAAATCTTATAAAATATAATCATTATCAATACTATAATTCTAAATTTTAAATTATTTTATTTTATATTTTTCATAATATTATTAGTTTTAATTAGAAATATACTTATTATTTTACATTAAATTCCAATATAAAATAATAAAAATACTAATAATAATATTTTCAGAGTATTATTAAAAAATTACAATATTTTCATTAAGAAAACAAGTTAATGCCATTTTTATGCATTACGTGAATGCTTAAATGTTTACTTTCACATTAACGATCACAAATTTTCCACAAATACAATTAAAAAAAAAAAACAAAAAACTAACAAAATTATCAAATATATATACACCATGAAAAGGTGAGAAAATGTTAACAAAATTATCAAATATATATACACCATGAAAAGGTGAGAAAATGTATATATAAATGAGTGGTTATTCATATTTCAAGTAGAGTATTGGGAAACCAAGTCTTAAATATTTTTGGTCCTATATAAAGGGCGATGTTGGTAAGTAAAAGTTTTTTACTTAAATATTAAGAGAGTGAGTATATTTAAAATGTATATAAAGGGTGATGTTGGTAAGTAAAAGTTTCTTACTTAAATATTAAGAGAGTGAGTATATTTAGAAAGTATTTTGGGATAATTATATTAAATCAAATTTAAATTAATATTTTTTGAATTTTTTGAGTTAACATTCCAAATTCGTTAATCTTTAAGAGTAAATATTTATTTGGGATTAATCACATCATTAGGATTTTGTGGTCCCATCCTCCAAGAAGTAATATATTATATTTACAGGCTATCTATTATGGTTCATTCTCAGGAGTAATATATTAAATAATTTACAAATTGTTATAAGAAAGTGCTGTAATTTACATTTTTTGTTATTAATGAATATAATGGTATAATATATTATTTATTTTTTATTTAATTATTGTATCCATTAAATATTTATTAATTTTTATTTTTTTATATTTCAATTAATTTATTTGAATATCTACAATATATGCATCAAGAGTGGTCAAGGAGATTTGACCCATGAACCTCTCGATAGCCAAGTTACTATTAGCAATAGAATCCCCACCAAGTTATCCCTTAGGGCTTATACCTACAATACCATGCATTTAGTCTATTATTATTATTAATTTATTTTTTGAAAACTAATTTTAATTTATATTTTTTCAAATTTTAAACACAATATAATTTCATCGTAATGTTAAAGGTATTATATATGAGTATAATTCAATAGGAGCAAGTGATACTTATTCATTTCATTCTTTTACTATAAAGGCAACACAATGCAATTTTTATGACTTGTTTTGCAAAACAACTTAATATGGCATAAACACTAATCAAAGTTTTGTGAGGAAATGAGATAGTAATAAATGTTGGACAAAGTTTAATACCAAAATCACAATGAAGTTAGGCCTTCCTCTTTATTTGTTGATTTTTATGGCGTATTGTTGTAAATAGATGTCAATCAAAAGATTTCAGGCATTTATGAGTGTAGAAAGAATTAGGTTATACACTATTAGATTATGAAAATAGTCTTTTTAAATGTCACTTTTATAATCAAATATGTCATATTATGTACAACTAATGTATTAGAGAAAAAATTAAAGAAAAAGAAAACAATTTTCCCCTACACTAGAACATTAAATCTACCCAATAATCCCCCCAAAAATGAAGTTTTTATATAAATATAATATATAGTACAAACGACAAGGATGCAATAATAGATAATATGGTACATTTACCATGCATCTTAAAAACACTATCATTTTTTTTTTTATATAAATTCTATTTATTAAAGTTAAAGGAATTGATTTCCCTTATAAACCAGAATTTATCCCCGTGATTGATTGGCAACATCCTCTTTGTTCATAATAGAAGGAGATGATCCTCCTATGTGGAGAGAAGATCTTAAACTTGCAACTGGAAGATAATGAGGTATGCCATCAAAAAATTGCACAACACTGGAGTCATGACACTCGTTTGGGCGTGCTTGTATGGTAGAAGAGGATGCTTCTCTCCTCATACTATGAATTCTTGGCATAAAACAAATAATAATACATTAGCAACATTAACTTAATCCAATACACTATCAAAAACAAATTAAGAGAAAAGATATAGAAAGAAACTTGACAAATTAATAAATTGAAGAGTTTAAGAAAATGTGGAATAAGTTGTTTAGACTTTTGTTAAACCCAACGTTTCGGACTTCTATGTGAGTCCATCTTCGGGGGACCGCCAATTATTCTTGAGAAGATTGGTGTAGGTTAGGGCTAGGAAAATTTAGGGTTATATATAATAAGCAGAGTGGAGAATATCTTGGAGTCGGCTAGAAGAAATTAGTTTATTAAATGTTTGAAATTATTTGTGAAAAATTAGGTGAAATAATTATTTTGTGAGGTGAAAAATTATTAAGAGTTATTATTATTCTAATAATAGATTAATGGATAATTTTTTAATAACTCTTTTCCATAATTATTTATTAATTTTAATAAAAAATTTTTATTATTAACTTTTATGTAATTTAAATATTTATGTAGATTAATTATGTTAATGAGGTGAAGTAATTAATTTAAAAGTATTATTTATAAGTAAATATGAACATGAATTATTTATGTTAGTGTTAAAAGAAATATATATATATATATATTATATATATATATATATTATATATATATATATTATATATATATATATATATTTTTAAGACAATTTTAATTTTCTTTAGAGATTTTTGATTTGTTGTCATGAGAAGTCTGATTTATTAAGGGTTTCCAGGTATTACGGATGTTAAGGCCTTCATCACGGTTCATATTATTCTTTCTTTTTTCAATTCCTATGGCCTCTTTAATTTTTCGTTTTAGGTAGTGTTCTTCTTTGATGACAAGTTTAGCTTCTTCCATTCAGATGTAGTGTGAGGATGAGAATGCATGCTCTGCAAGAGCAAATTTTGTGGTTCTATTCCTAGATATGTCTACAACATGCTCTTGAAGTCTAATGTTAAGTGATTTGTGTATTTCGCCTATGTATTCTTTTGCAGAGTCTATGATTTTTCTAATTATATTAGGGGGGTGAAAGCAATATTAATGTTGTGTTTGTTTAGGCTTCTAGATATTCTATCTGTTGTTCCTTTTATGTATGACAAAGAGATTTTTGGAATGTCTAGGGTTTTCTTTATATTATTTATATTTAGGGTTTGATGGATGGTTTTGTTGATGATGTTTCTATTATATCCATTATGTTCAAAGACTTGGCGGAAGTGGTTTAGTTCGTGCTTTAGGTGATTTGAGTTAGAAATTCTAGTAGCTTTTGTAGTCAGGGTTTTAATAATTCCATATTTTTGTTTGGGATGGTGATGAGAGTTTGTGTGTAGGTATCTTCGAGTGTGAGTTTTATTTCTGTAATCTTGGGAGATAAGTTTCCTGTGTTTTTTGGATAAAAGGATGTCAAGAAAGGGTAATTGGTTATCCTTTTCTACTCCAATGGTGAATTTAATGTGACTTGAGAGACTATTAATGTGAGTTAAAAATTCTTCCAGATTAATTTTATAATGACTCCATTTTGCGAAAACATCATCAACAAATCTTTTCCATTCTTATGGGGTGTAAGGAAAAGATTTGAGGGCTTTCTGTTCAAAATGTTCCATGTATATGTTAGTAATTATAGGAGATAGAGGAGAGCCCATTGACACTCCATGAATTGTTAATTAGCCAAGCATGTTCCCAGGGAGGAAGATATACATACGAAGATCCTATATCTATAAGATAATAGTGCAATTCTCATCATAACCAATAATTACATGTAAATTAATACACACATCAAAATACTGACCACATCGACTAGAAGTCTCATCAAATGTACCTAGAATGATAGGAAAACTAGAATTATGATGCATCCTTCTATATCCTTGAATTGAAGGAACATTAGTGGGATGTTGCACCTCTACAAACATTGACACACTATATCAACAACATCCAATACAATAACAAAAACAAATTTAGAGAAAATGTGTAACAACAAGGCAAACTAACCACCAATTATAGAGTTGTCAACTGGCCAAGCATATGTCCAAGGGAGGATGACCGACATAAGAAGATCCAATTTCTATAATATAATTATGAAATTCTCATGAAAATCTATAATATGTAAAATAATATGGAGTACATCAATCGAGAGTCACATCAAATCTACTTGTAATGATAGGAAGACTAAAATGACGTTCCATCTATTTATTTCCTTGAATTAAAGGCACACTAGTGAGATGCCGCACCTGTGTAAACATTTGCACAATATTTTGTTAAAATCATGATGTCTATATGCATTAATATAAACATATTGATCTAATTTCTTTATGGAACTTGCGTGGGACATGTTGAGAAATCTAGGGATTCAAAGTTAACAATTTCTCTGCTTGATAATTGTTTTTGATATGCTTTTACTTCTTAGCTTATGATCTTTTCTTTGTTAGCTTATTAGTGTGTTCTTTTCATCAAGGCAATTACCAAAATAAATAAAGACAAGTGACACAGAAACCTATCACCTTTTGAGAGGAAAACTTGATGAAAATTCTTCTTCTAGATCTTCAATTGATAATTACCAAGACCTTGACACATACCCTTGATTCTAGTATCCTCTCAAGAACCTTGTCACCAACCTTGATGCTCTACCTCTTCCTTCCTTTGTCTTTCTTCTTGATCTAAAACTGCTCCCTTTCAGCTCCTTTTAGAGCAACTTGGTCTCTATCCTTTTCCACTGCACCTTCACAATTTCCCTAAAAAATCTCGGTCTCTAGGTCTTCTATAGAGAAACTTGGTCTCTACTTTGATTACCCAGAAGAGTCTTTCCTTTGCTGCCCCAGAAGATTCCTTCCTTCGCTATCCCAAAAGAAACTTTGCTGCCCTAACTTCACACTTTCCAGAAGATAATTCTTTGCCCCAAAAGAAAGTCACTTTCACTAGCCCATAAGAAACCCTAACTTTGCATTACCTAGAAGAATCATTTCTCTCCTTTCTTTGCACTTCTATTCTTTTCCTTCTTCATTTTACCGCCTTTCACCCTTTCTTTGCACTTCTTCAAGTTGAGTTACTTGTCTGAATTGTGTGTCTACATATGAGTCCGAGTTAGGCTATTTATACATGTATTCATTGGGTCTTTAGGCTGACTTGACAACTGGAGATTAGGTCGACTTCTTCTAGCATATTACTTCGTCTTTGTAGGCCGACTTGAAGAGGTTAGGCCACAAGTTCTTGGAGGATACTTTTACATAGACAATATGACCTTTTACAAAGTGTAACATGACTTCATTACATGACAATGACTCTTACATTTTATGACTAGATGAAAAATAAATCCTAAAGACTCTCAATGGGAGTCTTGACTCAAAAACAAAATCCTTGCTTATGAAACCCATGAAGCAAGTCAATAAAATAATTTCATTTTTCTTATTTACATCTCATTACATAAAATCATATTTACATGTCATTATGAAGACCGAACCTAGTTACACTTTTCAACACTCCCTCTTAACTAGGGAGGTATTCATAATGATACTTGGACTTTCTTAATCTGAAGAATCTCTCATAAGAAGAATTTAGACTTGTAACTCATTTGTATAGCATCATATCAACCAACATTATTCATAGCAAGGCCTTGACTAACAACTCCATCTCCCCACAAGATATTGAGCCCAATGCTAGCGAGACCAATTATTTATAAACACACTCATCATTGTCTCTGTAGGACGTAGGCCACCTAGGTTCACTCAGGATATGCTCCATGAGAACTATTCTTATCTTGGACTCCCCATTCCTCAAAGAATATCGGTTCTCCACAACTACTCTTCCATGGGATGCCCTATCTCATCCCCAAAGAGTATTAGATGCCAAATGATTGCATAATCCTCCATTTTGTATTCCTAGGTGAAGATCATAACAACATGTCTATCACTCCTTTTAAACCAGGAGGTTTTACTCTCTTGAAGGAATATACTCATTCCTATCACATAGGAATGTACCTAAGCTCCCTGATTAGGAATTTCCAATTTTCTTCCAAGTAAGAAACTTTTTCTCAGGCTCCCTCTTAACCAGGGACCTATCACAACTCCTTCATGTGGAGGTTCCGTAATTACCAACTGCTTGAAGAGCTCCTTCCTTCGATGTCATGAATTTCTTCTTTGTCAAGGAGTCTTCATCTTTGGGAACTTATATATAGGGCACAAATCATTCATCACTTTTTATCCATGAGTCATTCATGTCCTCAACTCAACAGAAAGTGATGCATCAAATTTTCCATTTGGATTTGCTTCATGTCATTCTACTTTCATGCCATATTTCATAAGGACATTACATCCTTCTATATTATCTGCTTGGAAGTCATTTACAAATCTTCCCTTTGACAATCCTACATAAGCCCAACCAGGTGTTAGTTAAAAAATTATCAGTGAACACTTCAACTCAAAATTACCTTTGTGATGATCTTTCACCATGACATCTTCCTGTAAGTATCAACGTCCTGCATGAAGATTGACACATTTCCCACAGATATCCATTGTCAAGGGTCTCTATCTTCTTCTGACTTCTATCAGAGTCTTCACATCTTTCTGGGAGATTTTCTAGTCAAATCTTCTTGGACTTCAGATGTTGAATGCCTTCTTCCTTCGTTGCATATTATTCCAATATCTTCCTTTCTTTTTATCACACATTTTTTTTCCCCAGGAGCTTCCAATCATAGTTCCTTGATTGTAGTCAGCTTCCTCATAATTCATATGAGAATATGTATTATATTGATTTCATCTAGTGTGACTTGTGCTTTTGTTGTAATGTTTCAGAGGAGGAGATCCTTTCTTTTCTTGATCATATTTCCCAGGATGGAAATAGTGATTCAAATTATCTGCAACCATATGACATGAATTTCATAATAATCTATGTAAGCATACATACCTCATCTTTATTTCAGTCATCCAGACTTCTCGTAGTAGCTTCATTCGAAAGGATTTTATCCCGCTTTCCTGTTATGTCATTATACCATCATCCCTTGAATCCCATGAGTTGGAATTCCTAAAGGAAACATTTTGCTTCCTTTCTCGATTGGTGAATCCTTTCACAAGAATTCCATCAGAACTTGATGATGTTTCATATCCTCATCTGTCAGATGTTTTCTTCTATGATGATCCCAGTCGATGGCGACCTTTGCTTCTATAAGTATTAATGAGGTTTCCTAAGAGCTTCCCATTCTTTGTAATTAGTAGGATCTATACCAGACATGCTTTATGGTTCCCATGTCATGAGCTCTTACTTCTAATGCTTCTATTATGATGCTTATTTCTAATATGATTCATCCTATATTATTTACATTTGCTCCTATCTTACAAGTGAAAGAACCTTCTAGAGAAGAAGATCATATCAATCATAGTAGAGATCTTTCATTCTTAGGATTCTTTGACTCAGGTTCTTTCACTTCTTCAGTAACGTGTGCTTGTTTCCTATTCCTCTTGTCCTTACTATGATTAGGACAATCTGTTTTATAATGCCCAAGTTCATGACATCCATAGCATATTAAATTATCCATGTTCTTCCTTTTCTTTGGAGGACCGAACTTTCCAAATTTTCCTTTTCTTCTTGTCATTGTAGCATATGCTTGATTCTGCTCACTTGGTACGACATCAATCTTTGCCTTCTGTCTAGTTTCTTCAATCTTATAGAGTGACCATATATATTTAAATGGAGTCGTCTCTTTCTTCCCATATAGACTTGAAGTGAATTTACCCCATTCTTCTGGTAGTGCAATTAGTACCACTGTGGTCATCTCTCTATCAGACATAAATTCTCCTGGTTCTTGTAGTTGATCTCGAATTTCAGATATCCTCATGAGGTATGAGGCTATTCCATATTCCTTGGATATCTTTAGTTTGTAGAGTTCTTTCCTTAAGGATATTACTTCTCCTGCTGTACTTACGGAAAACAACTCTACTAGTTTGTCATATATAGATTTTGCAATCTCCAATTTTGATACATATGGAATTAGAGAGTCTTTTATAGATTCTATAAGAATCCTTTGGGTTCTCACTTCTCCCTTCATGTATCTAGCATGATATTGAGTATATTATTTTGTAGGTTGGGTTAATTATCCCTTAATGTGATCCATGACCTCATTCTCAGTAAGATTTAGATTAGTTATTTCTTCCATGCAAGGAAATTCACAGCCCCAACCAATTTATTGCTTTCCTTGCAAAAAAACATTTTGATATTATTAGATATAGTCATAGACTTAATTGAAATATTATTGCTTGCTTCCTCCTTAATCTTGGTGTTTATAAAAGGGCTTGTTCTTGAGTGATTGATGAGAGAGATCTTGATTCACAATCCTTCTTTAATTGAAGAGCTTTTAATCCTTTGATGAAGGGATGATATCTGAAGTGCTTCTAGGGTTTCAGTCTTTCTTTCTGCCTTCTTTGATCTAGGGTTTCTTTGATGTAGATATTGATCTTGTTGATATCCTTCAACTTACTTTGATGCTTTCTTTGAAGATTGATTCTTGTGCATCATCTTATATTTTTTTTACTGCCCCTTCTTGTCTTTAGCACCTAAGTTTTGATACCATGTTGAGAAATCTAGGGCATTCAAAGGTAACAATTTCTCCGCTTGATAATTGCTTGTGATATTCCTTTACTTCTTAGCTTATGATATTTTCTTTGTTAGCTTATTATTGTGTTCTTTTCATCAAGACAATTACCAAAATAAATAAAGACAAGTGTCACAGTATGTAGGCTTCTTTAGCCAAGGTCAAAACCTCTCACCTTTTGAGAGGAAAACCCGATCAAAATTCTTGTTCTAGATCTTCAATTGATAAGTAGCAAGACCTTGACACAAACCCTTGCCTCTAGTATCCTCTCAAGAACCTTGTCAGCAACCTTGATGCTCTGCCTCTTCCTTCCTTTGCCAAGATTCTTCTTGATCTAAAATTGCTCGCTTTCGGCTCCTTCTAAAGAAAATCGGTCTCTATCCTTTTCCACTACACCTTCGTAGCTTCCCTAGAGAATCTCGGTCTCTATGTCTTTTGTAAAGAAATGTTGCCTCTACTTTGATTACCAAGAAGAGTCTTTCCTTTGCTACCCTAGAAGATTCCTTCCTTCACTATCCTAGAAGAAACTTTGCTGCCCTAATTTCGCACTGTCCAAAGGATACTTCGCTGCCCCAAAAGAAAGTCACTTTCACTAGCCCATAAGAAACCCTAACTTCGCATTACCCAACAAAATCCTTTCTCTCCCTTCTTCACACTTCTATTATCGTCCTTCTTCATTTTACTACCTTTCACCCTTTCTTCGCAGTTCTTCAAGTCAAGTTGCTTGTCCAAATTGTGTGTCTACAAATGAGGCTGAGTTAGGCTATTTGTACATGTCTTCATTGGGCATTTAGGCTGACTTGATAGCTGGAGATTAGGCAAACTTGTTCTAACATATTCCTTGAATCATGGTTGTAGGCCGAATTGAAGAGGCTAGGTGACAAGTTCTTGGAGGATACTTTTACATAGACAAGATGACCTTTTACAAAGTGTAACATGACTTCATTACATGACAATGACTCTTACATTTTATGACTAGATGACAAATAAATCCTAAAGACTATCAATGTGAGCCTTGGCTCAAAAACAAAATCCTTTCTCATGAAACCCATGAAGCAAGTCAATAAAATAATTTCATTTTTCTTATTTACATCTCACTACATAAAATCATATTTACATGTCATTATGAAGACGGAACCTAGTTACACTTTTCAGCAGGACAATAGAAGATGCATTGTTGGAGCGAGTATGACTTCGCTTGTTGAGGTGATGGAATTGAAATGGTTCATATTCATATGTAGGGATGTTCAAACCAATTTCCAAATCCCCACATCCTTTGTTTTTTTTATTTTCTTTTTAGGGCTAAGGAAACTCTTCTTCCTCTTCAAAAATTACTCAAAAGCACCCAACTCAAGAGTGAAGTCATAATCCATAATATGAAGATCATTGACATCATCTATCATTTTTTAAACAAACCAATCAACTGCTTTGTCTTGCTCAAAGTAGCAAGAGGGTTATTTTGAAACAGGTCCAAGTAGCCAAAACACTCCTCTTTAGCTGAATGATGTTATTCAACATTTAAATCAACATTTTCACTAGTCATAATAGTTGTGTTAGCATGTGTGTCAAGGTTTGGTGCCTTTTGTACTTGTCTCAGGAGGGGCATTGAACGAATCAAGTGTGGAATCTTGATCCAATAATGGGTTTTCATTCACTGAGGAGGAGTAAAACCAATTTACTTTTATGGCATTCTTGTAAATGTTGCCACAAATAGACAATGGGTAATCACAAGTTATAAAATATGTACGATGCTAGGTGATAATATATTGCTTATCAGGTTTAGTTTGACTCCTCACCCAATAAGCATGAGATATGCTCTCATGAGGGATGCAATCACTATCTAGAATTATTATAGCTTTTTCCATTGATGATTCAAGTTGTTTCTATTTTTTGTAATTGTTCAAATATCCTTCTTTTTTCAAAATTTTCTTGAATTGGTAACATGGTTCGACATTTGTAAGGATAATATAGAATAGTCAATCCTTCCTACGAGCACATTTCTTTCTTTGATCAGATAGAAATTGTGTCTTTAGGTAACTGTGGTATGACTCGATGGTATTATTTGTCTCTTGATTTGCATGAGGAAAATCTCGGCAACCTTTTACCCACATCCCTAAATGTAAAAACTCAGTTAGTAAAGATATGTTATTTTTATGAAAAAAATATAAACATAAGAAAGAGTATATGAACTTACGAATCTTATCACCATCAACCCAATTCTTATGGAAATAGTCTAAGAACTTCTTCTCATTTGCAAATTTGGTGAAAAATCCATTGACCACTTCATGGAACAATTTTTCATTATAGAACCTAGCTCACTAAACATTTCATTTTCTATTTCTGGACTACTGGCCAAACATTTCACATTTTTTAACCATGCCCTCCGTACATGCCAAACACACAAGATCACTTCGCATCTAGTGATTCTCCTGCCATATTTTGTTCATTTAAAGTGAGAAATATTTAGAATTAATACAATTTGTAATGCAAAATAAGAATATTGAGTTACCTCAAAGCAACAATTTCAGCGAATGCATCATCAACCATAAAGGCATTGACCTTCCAATCAAGATGGAGTTGATAACACCTATGCATGAGGTGCTCCAACCATAGTGCTATACCTTGTGATGTGTTACGTGATGCCACAAACCATGCCATTGGAACCCCACTTTGGTGCTCATAAAAAACCACGAGTGTGTCCAATGGATACTATCATATTCAAAAAAGTATGAAGTTAAGTTTAGGTCATCAATCATATTTAATTGTACAATTGAAATGATTTTACTAAATCAATCATTGGCAACATACTCACCCCATATTTATTTGTATGAATGTTGAATACATGGCTATTAAGCTACTATGGTATAACTTAATCATATTTTCCAACATCCATTTTGTTTGTATTCCAGCTATAAAAGGGATCTCTCCACCATCGGGCTTTTGGTAAAAGGAAAAAATTTCTTGGTGTTTTTCATACCAAAGATTCACATTCATTTCATTTTTCTAATATGCAGTTGGTAGTTTCCTTTCATTAACTTATTATAGATGTTTACAACATATTTTCTACATAAAAAAAAACTCCCTATTGAGTTGTGCTATGCATGTCAACATGTTTCTTAATATGCGATTTACACACTAAGTTGATTGGAATTCCGAAAAAAAAATATATATTTTCTACATAAGAAAAACTCTCTATCGAGTTGTGCTATCCATGTCAACATGTTTCTTAATATGCGATTTACACACTAAGTTGATTGGAATTCTGAAAAAAAAAAAATAAATAAAAAAATAAATAAATAAATAAATAAATAATAATAATAATAATAATATATATAATATATATATATATATATATAATATATATATATATATATATATATATAATATTATATATATAATATATATATATATAATATATATATGTTCTACATAAGAAAAACTCCCTATCAAGTTGTGCTACCCATGTTAACATGTTTCTTAATATGCGATTTACACACTAAGTTTATTGGAATTCGGAGAAAAAAAAAACCTATGCAAAGGCCTAATATCAATAATTATAGATGTTTACAACATATTTTCTACATAAGAAAAACTCCCTATCGAGTTGTGCTATCCATGTCAACATGTTTCTTAATATGCGATTTACACACTAAGTTTATTGGAATTCCCCAAAAAAAAAATAAATTCTACATAAGAAAAACTCCCTATCAAGTTGTGCCATCCATGCCAACATGTTTCTTAATATGCGATTTACACACTAAGTTGATTGTAATTCTGAAAGATTCACACTCATTTCATCTTTCTAATATGCAATTGGTAGTTTCCTTTCATTAACTGATTATAGATGTTTACAACATATTTTCTACATAAGAAAAACTCCCTATCGAGTTGTGCTATAATATGCGATTTACAAACTAAGTTGATTGGAATTCTGGTAAAAAAAAAGAACAAAAAAGAAGGGCCTAATATCCCCTGAAGTGTCAATCGAGTTGTGCTATAATATGCGATTTACACACTAAGTTGATTGGAATTCCAAAAAAAAAAAAACCTATGCAAAGGCCTAATATCCCCTGAAGTGCCAATCGAGTTGTGCTATAATATGCGATTTACACACTAAGTTGATTGGAATTCCAAAAAAAAAAAAACCTATGCAAAGGCCTAATATCCCCTGAAGTGCCAATCGAGTTGTGCTATAATATGCGATTTACACACTAAGTTGATTGGAATTCCAAAAAAAAAAAAACCTATGCAAAGG
>APFE030557403.1:146796-168645 GCA_000404065.3 Pinus taeda | reverse complement strand
TTCTACATAAGAAAAACTCCCTATCAAGTTGTGCTACCCATGTTAACATGTTTCTTAATATGCGATTTACACACTAAGTTTATTGGAATTCGGAGAAAAAAAAAACCTATGCAAAGGCCTAATATCAATAATTATAGATGTTTACAACATATTTTCTACATAAGAAAAACTCCCTATCGAGTTGTGCTATCCATGTCAACATGTTTCTTAATATGCGATTTACACACTAAGTTTATTGGAATTCCCCAAAAAAAAAATAAATTCTACATAAGAAAAACTCCCTATCAAGTTGTGCCATCCATGCCAACATGTTTCTTAATATGCGATTTACACACTAAGTTGATTGTAATTCTGAAAGATTCACACTCATTTCATCTTTCTAATATGCAATTGGTAGTTTCCTTTCATTAACTGATTATAGATGTTTACAACATATTTTCTACATAAGAAAAACTCCCTATCGAGTTGTGCTATAATATGCGATTTACAAACTAAGTTGATTGGAATTCTGGTAAAAAAAAAGAACAAAAAAGAAGGGCCTAATATCCCCTGAAGTGTCAATCGAGTTGTGCTATAATATGCGATTTACACACTAAGTTGATTGGAATTCCAAAAAAAAAAAAACCTATGCAAAGGCCTAATATCCCCTGAAGTGCCAATCGAGTTGTGCTATAATATGCGATTTACACACTAAGTTGATTGGAATTCCAAAACAAAAAACAATGCAAAGGCCTAATATCACCTGAAGTGTCATTTTTCTCATGATAGGGCCATCCTTCCCAATCTTCATGATCATACATGTTGTATGTTAATATTGTTATGTGAGCGCTTTGAACCATAACCTTATACTCTGGGCCATATGAGCAAGCATAGCTACGTAATAAATTTTGAAATGTCAATACACATGACAAGTGCTAAAGCATTATTAACACTAATATCTAACCAAATGCACTTTTAAAATCCTTATAGTTCATATCGCAGGGCAACACTAGGCCTTGAGCTTGGAGGTTTGTTTTGTCAATGCATGAAGGTACATGGAGTTTCTGGATTCATTTCCTCTCCTTTAACAAAGTCAGAAACACTATGGAAATGAATTTTTGCAACCCAATCAATATTCTTATTGTTCCTATATACTTCAAACATAACAAATATTTACTAGAAAAAATGATTTTGTCTTTAGGGTCTTGCACCTCAAGGCCCATGAATCCTTATAGTTCATATCCCAAGGAAACACTAGTCCTTGAGCTTGGAGGTTTTTTTTGTCGATGGATGAAGGTACATGGAGTTTCTATATTCATTTCCTCTCCTTTAACAAAGTCAGAAACTCTAACGAAAGGAATTTTTGCAACCCAATCGATATTATTGGTGTTCTTGTATACTTCAAACCATAGAAAACCTTTACTAGAAAAAATGATTTTTTCTTTAGGGTCTTGCACCTTGAGGCCCATGATAGTCTTCCATTTCCTTTCCATTTTGTCTCAATGTCTACAAAAAATGTGGAAACGTATTAGAATATGGGATATTTGATGGCAACTTGGTTCCAATATGTAGTTCCTTTCCATAACATTGAATCTTTTAGATTCACTTTACTTTTAGCAACATGGTTTAATTTTGAGGGAGTTATTTATAGGACTAACCAATAAACCATAAGGAATCTTAGGGCTTGACTACTTTTCTTTGGAGTTATAGTTCCCTACTATAGGAAACAACACATAAATCATACAATTTTTATTCTTTAAAAAGAACATAATACATATTTCATTTCATAGAACTTATCTACTCTTGAAGATTACATAAATTTTGCGTATTACTTCTCAAGTCTAGGATTCCCTTATTTGATAGTTTAAGTTTTATTATCTAAGATTCAATAACATTTAGCATGGGAATCCTTGAGCTCATTTGTTAGCATCCACACACATAATTTTAGATTATTTTCTTATCACATCCATTTAGGGATTCCCGGGGTGGTTAGTTGGAGGTGAAAATGAGTGTGATTAATGGCTTTTCTTATGGTGTCTTAGATGGGATGGATAGATATGAAGCTTATTTCACTTATTTTGTAGATCAATGTCTCCCTTATATATGTTGCAAATGCTAGGTTGGGTATTTCGTAAGCCTCTTCAAGTCTTGTAACAATGCCTCTTTAACAATTAAGTGATAGGAATTCATTCCATTAGATACTTTCTTTGCATATTGTCAGTGTGATTATGACTTGTGGAACTAGGCCATGTTCTAAGAAACTAGAATCCAATGGCATCTAATGATCCAGG
The DNA here is from genome assembly GCA_000404065.3 of Pinus taeda. Classification (NCBI taxonomy): domain Eukaryota; kingdom Viridiplantae; phylum Streptophyta; class Pinopsida; order Pinales; family Pinaceae; genus Pinus; species Pinus taeda. The sequence continues at coordinate 166,375 of APFE030557403.1, read as the reverse complement.
TGGATCTTCAGACACCATGATATGAAACGCTAAAAAAGAAAAGTGATCAGAATGATAACTAGGACCAGATCGAACAGCTCATCTTCCTAATCGTGGAGGTGTGAATGGTTCATCAATCCGAGTCCAGATGATGAAGTTATTGTGAAAAGAAGGTGGCTCTATTCCTTAAGAAAATGAGGCATTTTCTCATAAAATGGGTTTTTTGGCCTTATAAGGCAAATCGCAATTGGAGGCAGGGTGATGGCCAATATCGACGCTATACAAGCAGCAATCGGCGATATCGGCTCTTGCAAATCGGCGATGGAATGTCAGCGTCGGCGACCGGGGAACCCAAAACCCCTCGTTACTAGCGAATGCGATTAGCGATCGCCGATATCGCTGATTGACGTCGGCATATACCATGTATCATCGAAGGACCCCGAGCTGATGCAATAACGATATGTGATTTAATCTCAGCCGTCAGATCCAAAAATCGATCAACGGTCCAGATCTAATTGGCGACGTCAGTGAATGTCGCCTTGCGATATATCCCAGACCCAATAAATTTATAATTCCAATTTTATAAAATTTGAAATCCGAACTGTTGGATTTTTCAATGATTTTCAGTATTTTTCCAAGTTTTGTCATATTGTTGTAAAATGATAAAAGGTCTATTTTTAATGGTTGTTGCGCCCGCCGATTGTTCCATACAAACAAATTCTATTACAAGCAACAGACCTTCGATTTTCATGCACTGCCCTGTCCCAAAAAACGTGTTATAAAACACGATGGGTAACAGAGATGCGAGGGTGGCGTGCAAGAGGAAGAGAGTCTGTATTAGAGAGCCCGAGAGCCTGTGTTGGGGAATGCTAGAGAGCCCGAGAGCCTGTGTTGGGGAATGCTAGAGAGCCTGAGTACCAGAGACCTCAATGAGGAGGCTGCGCCGATGGAGAGCCGTAGAACGAGCGGGCCAAGCATTGCATAGAGATAGCTAGAGCTCCGTAGAGAGCTACAACGAAGCATGATAGCCAAAGAGTGCTTGAAATTCTGGTAGATTTGCAGAGCCGCAGACAAACCCAAGTGCTATAGGGCCAGATAGCCATAGAGCTACAGAATGAGAACACCCAAGTGTTTCTTCTCTTCATGATCGGTTCTGTTCCCATTAATCGATTATTCTCTTCATGATCGATTCTTCTTCTTAGCATTTCGTTTGTTGATTAATGCTTCTTTGATCGATTCTTCTTCGATCACTTATTCTTCTTGCATATTGATGCTGTGAAATCAGTGTTTTAGCAAGCTTCAGCACTTGACAGTTGCTTCAAAGTAGCGCTTCTTCATATGGCCATTCATAGTGAGGCTGTGATAGAATGGGAGCAGATTGTGCCTGCACAATGATGATGTGAACAGATGTTTACTGTGGATCGTTGTATCCACTTCTTCATTCATATTTTCAGATGGCCCGTGGTTGGTGTGAGGTATATGATTATTTCATATATTTCTTCTTTTACATTATGCTGCAGACCCTAGATTGATATTGATGCGGGATATTCTTTATTTTCATGTTGTCATGATTCCTTGCTTTGTGCTATGCGGAATATTCATATGATGTACTTTATGCTTTGAGATCCCTTATTGTATGTTGCAGGGATACTCTGTTGTCGTTTTGCATGTGTTTTTCTTTGACATCCCTTTTGTGCCTTGTTGGCGGGATACGCACCATGCGTGCTTTTGTATCATAATCATAGGAGTCTTTTGATTGAGAGTTCTAGTTTTAGAATATCTCTTAGAGCCACTCCTGCGTGAGGGCCTTCTTCCTTGTATGGTCGAGAAAACAAACTCTTATGTACATCACTTTTATTGACAACACCTAATGCAGCGGCCTACACCACCTTGATTGGGGCCCAGAGACATAGTCCCTCCTGGACGAACTCCATTAACAACGACTATGTTTTCATGTGCTGATGATTACTATGTTCCTTTTCTTTTCCGCATGCACTTGTATTCCTTATTGTTCTTTTAAAATGCAATTTAACACATGACAAAAGTAAAAGGTCTTGGTAAGGTCCTTCTTCACACCCGGACCTAGATCAAGTGGTATTAGAGCAGGTCTTAATGTTGATGTGAATTGCAGTGTGAACAATGGAACATGCAATGACAGAGGATGAAAGAGTGATGTGTGAGACCATGCTTGACATCTCCAAGAAAGTGTAAATTGTGTATGAAACCCTACAAAAAGAAACAGAGGAAAATGAACTCTTACAACTTCATTTGAAAGCCACAGAAGAGGCCATGAGAGAACTGAAGCAAGATAGACATGATCTTCAAACAGAGAATGATGAATTGAAGATGCACCTAAATGAAGAGAAGGGGGAAAAACAAATTTTGCTACTACAGCTACAAGCAAAGGACGAGGCCTTGGAAAAGCTGCAGCGAGACCCATGTGAGGTAAAATGTAGTTCTCCATCTTCATATACATTTCCTGATGATGATTTCGCAGTGTTTGAAAATCATACCACAGGAATTGGCTCCAAATTGTTGAAGAGAATGGGATATGAAGGGAAAGGCTTGGGTGTTAATGGCCAAGGCATTGTCAATTCCATCCAAGTAGAGGAATTACCCCATCAGGCAGGACTTGGGTATGTCAGGAAAGTAGAGTGCTCAAAGGTGTCAGATGTGTCCAAGACATCGTCGAGGAAAGAGAAAGATGGGAAAACATCCCCATCATCCCATGGCAGTTTCCATTGCAGGGAGATAACTGAGGCAAGCTCTCATCGCCATGCTGACATCAGAAACAACAAAGGAAGGTATAATCACTTTCGATCTTCGAATGATCAATCTTTCTATCATTCCGAAGCGTCCTGATGATGGACCCCCGTTGGGGTTCGAAACGTCGACAGACTGAAATGAAAACTGTGGATAATCCGGAACATGAAGCTACAAATAATTCCCACAGAGGCTTGAAAACCAACATTTTGATCATGTTGCTAATAATGAACGAAGACAAAGGCATCGCAAAACATGCACTTTTTGTGGTTTACCTAACCATACCTTTTCCAAGTGTTGGAAAAGGAAGGCAGCACTCTAAAAGATGAGGTGTGAAAAACCCTCAAAACAACAGGTTAATTAGATATGGAGGAAGAAAACATACTACAGTCATTGCGTCAGACATGGCCATCAGAGAGGCACTTGTTGGAAGCTCCATCCAGAACAGCGCCTTAAGGACAGAGCGTCAGTGCATGAATCAGGTGAAGCAATTGTGAGACAAGCAAAACCACCTCAAGGAGGTGACCCATTCACAAAGATAGGTGAGAAATGGTTTCTAGACATGTTGTCGTTTCATGGTCAGTCGTTTGTAAATCATTTGTTGCATTTTAGAATGTAAACATGATGATGTGTTTCCATCACGTAGTTAGCAACAATGATGTCTGGTCATGTTTTGAGTCGCATATTAATACTCTAAAATAAATGTTTTGTTTCCCTCACTTATCAAAACAATCATGTTTGGCCTTATGTATGTAAATCATGCGTTACAGTGATGATGTGTTTTCCATCACTTTTTGAAGCAACCATGATGGGTTGGTCTTGTTTTCATATTTGGAGTATTACGTCCATCTTGTTGTAAACTTGACCACTGAGTATGAGTTATAAACTTGGGGCAAGTATGGGATGTTTGGGTCTTTAGTTTGGTCATGTCATTTAAAGCATGTGGTTTGAAAACAATGTACTACAGGTTGCAGGGGAAGTAGGTGTCAGTTCGTTGCTTAAGGCTCCGAAGAACAAAGGTGAATGAGATGGAAGCGAGACCTTTTCAGGGCATTTGTGATGTGGCCAGGGTACAGATAGAGATGTAGATTACTTTTTATGCTTTTGGAGGACCAAAAGCTCCTCAGTGGGGAGGATTGATCCAGGTGGATCTTCAGACACCATGGCATGAACGCTCAAAAATCAAAGTCATCAGAATAATGTTGAACTAGGACCAGATCGGAGAGCTCATCTTCCTTATCATGGAGGTGCAAATAGTTCGTCAATCTGAGTTTAGATGATGAAGTTATCGCAAAAAGAAGGTGGCTCTGTTCCTTAAGTAAATGAGGCATTTTCTCATAAAATGGGTTTTTGGCCTAATCAGGCAAATCGCAATCGGAGGCAGGGTGATGGCCGATATCAGCGCTATATAGGTAGTGATCGACGATATTGGCGCTTGCAAATCGGCGATGGAATGTCAGGGTCGGCGATCGGGGAACCTAAACCCCTGGATATCAACGAATGCGATAGTTATCGTCGATATCGGCGATCGGCATCGGCATATACCATGTATTAGCGAAGGACCCCAGGCCAATGCGATAGAGATATGTGATTTAATCTTAGTCGTAGGATTTAGAAACCAATCAGTGGTCCAGATCTAATCGATGACGTCGGCGATCAGCGATTGGCGCCTTGCGATCCCGAGTTACGATATATCCCGGACCTGATAAATTTATAAGTCCGATTCTATAAATTTTGAAATTCGAACTGTCTGATTTTTCAATGATTTCTAGTGTTTTTCTAGGTTTCTGTCGTATCATTGTAAAATGATAAAAGGCCTATTTTTAACGGTTGTTGCACCTGCCGATTGTTCCATGCAAACAGCTTCTATTACAAGCAATAGACCTCCGATTTTCATGCACTGCCTTGTCCCAAAAAACGTGTTATAAAACATGATGGGAAACAGAGATGCCAGGCCGGTGTGCCAGAGGAAGAGAGTCTGTACCAGAGAGCCGGAGAGCCTGTGTTGGGGAATGCTAGAGAGCATGAGTGCTAGAGACCTCAGTGAGGAGGCTGCACCAATGGAGAGGCGCAGAATGAGCGGACCAGGCATTGCACAAAGATAGCTAGAGCACCGCAGAGAGCTACAACGAAGCATGATAGCTAGAGAGTGCTTGAAATTCTGGCAGATTCGCAGAGCTGTAGACAAACCCAAGTGCTATAGGGCCAGATAGCCATAGAGCTACAGAATGAGAAGACCCGATTGTTTCTTCTCTTTATGATTGGTTCTGTTCTTGTTGATCGATTATTCTCTTCATTATCAATTCTTCTTCTTAGCATTTCATCTGTTGATTAATGCTTCTTTGATTTATTCTTCTTCGATTGCTTATTCTTCTTGCATATTGATGCCGTGAGATCAGTGTCAGCAAGCTTCAGCACTTGAAAGTTGCTTCACAGCAGCGGTTATTCATATGGCCATTCATAGTGAAGCCGTGACAGAATGGGAGCGTATTGTGCCTGCACAATGATGATGTGAACATATGTTCACTGTGGATCATTGTATCCGCTTCTTCATTCATATTTTCAGATGGCCTGTGGCTGGTGCGAGGTATATGATTATTTCATATATTTCTTCTTTTACATTATGCTGCAGATCCTAGATTAATATTGATGCAAGATCTTATTTATTTTCATGTTGTCATGATTCCTTGCTTCGTGTTGTGCGAAATATTCATATGATGTACTTTATGCTTTGAGATCCCTTATTGTATGTTGCTGGGATACTCTGTTGTTGTTGTGCATGTGTTTTTCTTTGACATCCCTTTTGTGCCTTGTTGGCGGGATGCGCACCATGCGTCTTTTTGTATCATAATTATAGGAGTCTTTTGATTGAGAGTTCTAGTTTTGGAATATCTCTTAGAGCCACTCTTGCGTGAGGGCCTTCTTCCTTGTATGGTTGAGACAACAAACTCTTGTGTACATCACTTTTATTGAAAACACCTAATGCAACGGCCTACACCACCTTGATTGGGGCCCGAAGACGTAGTCCCTCCTGGACGAACTCCGTTAACAACGGCTATGTTTTCATGTGCTGATGATTATTATGTTCCTCTTCTTTTCCGCATGCACTTGTATTCCTTACTGTTATTTTAAAATGCAATTTTAACACATCACGAAAGTAAAAGGTCTTGGTAAGGTCCTTCTTCACACCCGGACTTGGATCATCTAAGACGTCAAAATAACCTAGGGATTTCAACTAGACTAGGCCACACCAACTCTGAAAATGGTTGGATTTTAGGTGTCTCCTATCGACTACCACATAGTTTCAAATATGGGTTGTCATATAGAAAGAAGCCCCTAGAAACAAATAGTGCTAATGGGATTTGAAAATATTGTGATGTTAATTATAATCATAAATAATTAATTAATATAGTGTAAATGAAAATGTAAATAAAATTTTAATTATAGGTTTAATTGATTAAACATCCATGCTTACCTATTAATTTATTGAGAAACACTATTAATTAAAAAATTATAATTATATTTAAAATTATAATTTTTACTTATTGATTAATGATTAATGATAAATAATGCAATGGTGTTCATTATCACAACGGATGGAGGGGCAGTTGGGTATGCCGATGTAGTTGAAATGGGGGCAACAATAATGGATAACTGAACATCTTGCCCACTCAACTAGTTTACAATAGTCGTGGGTGTAGCGATAACGAGATCGTTAACGTCTAGACCAAGTTGCTGAGCGGTAGGAGCATTTGAAGTTAGGGGAGCATTAGAGATCAAGTCATAAAGAGTGCCTGATTGTGAATAGATAAGATCGAGATGTTGAGCACATCTAATTACCTAATCTTTAATGACTGCTCTAGATATGGCAACATCTTTTGCGATGGTAGCTAAAAGCGATTTGCAGAACCAATCGACAAGTAGATAGTCCATAATGGGTGCCTTTACCAACCTTTATCATCTTCTTTGTTGATGGATATGATCAGAGGTATGGGTGGAAGTATTTTGGCGCAAAGTAATCGTTAATTTTTTTTGTCTCATAACTGATTGGTATTGAAAATGTTTAAGGAATTCCATGGCGAGGGTATTAAAGTTGTTAACCGAGGCGTGTGTAATTCAATGTACCACTTAGCAGCGTTACCAATCAAGGTACGAGGGAAGAGCCTGAGCTAGATATTATCATCAATCATGGAATTGGAAACACAACAAAGATGGTATGTAGTGACATGTGTCGATGATTCATATCCCTGCTTGCCTTCAAACTTTAGAATGTTGGCAGGTATTTTGCACGAGGTCAGAAGCCACAATAAGTTATGGTTGATGGGGTAGTTAGTTAACTTGTACATATGCGAGATGTCAAGAGTAGCAAAAAATGGAACCAAAGTAGGCAATGTCGAATCTAACTAGGACAAACTAGGGTGACCTAAAGGATCAAAAGGTCTAGGCATCAACTCGTTTTTGGAAGGGTACACGAGTGTAGTTGGATAGCAGTTCCCTTGTGGTGGAGGTGGATTCGTATAAAATGCCAAGCCATATGGCATGCCCCAATCCCGAGGGATGTTACTAGTAAACTGGTTACCACCAAAATACAGGTTTCCCTAATAGTATTAACAGTTGAGTTAGAAGGCTTCAAGGAAATACAACATGTCCAGGATACGGGACATTGTTGACCACATAAGGTGGGTTAGGCATAGGACTACCACCTTTTATGATAATGGGAATAGCACTAAAAGGATAGCAACCAACAAGAATAGAATCAATCAAAGAAATACCATGTTGTACCATAGGTTGCATGGGTGCAAGAATGCCCCTAGCGTTTAGATAAGTTCTAGAAACATTACCCTCACATTGCGGTGCAGGGGGGGTTGAACTTAGAAGTGGATTCCAACTGAAAGGACTATTGAATGTTAGTGAATTATCCACACAAAATGAGGTGTGAGTCAGAGGTCTAGGAGTTGCCACAAAAGGAAAAGGGCTGGTAGGAGGAATAATTTGTGACCCACCACCCACAATTGGGATAACTAAGGTTCCTAGATTAGACATAGTTTGAACAATGGGATAAACGACAAATAGTGTAGAAACTAAAATAGGTGGGGTATATGACGGTGGAACAAAAGTTCCCACAAAAGACCATGACTCACAAGTAGTCATTGGGATGTTCAGAGTGGAAACTGGCAAAGACACTATAGTCATGGGTGTTATCTGAATCAAAATAGGCCCAAGAGGATCTGTAAGCGAATTATTATAAGGAGGTATTAGACCTTGAATGAAAGGGTCCTCAAGCAAAGTAGACTCTGGGTTAGTACGCAATGATTCATAATTAGAAATTGGAGACTAGTTACCTTGAGTAATAAGAGAATTTGATTCACTTGGAAATTCCACCATAGAAAGTGGGGGAAGACCCTCGATTCGTTGAGACTAACGACGAGGTCCAGTGGAAGCCACAGTGAATGATATAGATTTTACAAAAAGATTATTAAGTGATGTTCTTATACTATCTCAATAACCAAAAAAACGCACTCCTAAAAAAAAAAAACTCTATGAGATCAATAAGAAATAAGACTTTGTATGATAGTCACAACTAGCTGGAGATGAAACCCAGTATCGAAGGACTATAAGAGAAATTTGGCCTAAATGAGACAATTACGATTATTCTTGAGCTTTGCCCAAACCTCGGTAAGAAGGGGTTAAGTACTCTCATGACGATGAGCACCATCCCAAAAAACCAAAGACTTAGTAGGTTCATTTTTCTAAGTACTGGGGTAGCCCACCCTAATCACCTTTTGTAAGTCTTGTTCACCTCAAATAAAATACACCATTGAGGGGGACATGGTTGTAGACAATATGTTATGTAGGAAGGATACATGAGTCCCTGACTTAGCTTCAATATCCCCGAAGGGATCCCCAGTACATAGAATACCCATCGAAATGCAATCGAAGGCGGGCTACCTTCTTTCACACTTCGATGTTGTCTCACATTTAACTCCCTTGTTAGAGGAGCGGTCCTGGATGATGTGATCCAAAATTAAACATGAATGCAACAAATTGCAGATATATCCATAAATATAGAGATGCATAAAAAATAACACTTCATTTCATTAGTATCAAATACTGAAATATGCTTACAAATAGAATGGAAAGAAGACTAGCTCAGGCGATGGTAACTTATCTCTGAGAAGAGATGTGGCGGCTCCGTGCCTCTGAAATATGTTACAATGAGGCTTAGAGGCCTAATTATTATTGAGAAACAATGGAAAATCCTAAACATTCAAAAACCTAACCCTAGGAGATGAAGCGCCAAAACCACGGGCCTTGTTTGGTTAAATTGGTACATCAACTTCTCGGGGTTGTAACTTTGGCATATGATCTCCATTTGACGCACACAATACCTCATTAGAAAGATCTATTCGAAGAATACAACTTATGAGTTGGTAACATTAGTCCAATGCACATGTTCGCCCTGGTTTTCCAAAAAAAACTTCGTTTAGGGCCTTAAAATGGCTCCAAAAGTTCAAGACCTGAAAAAACTACCAAAAATAGTAAATTGTGCTACAACTAAGGAAACTAGAAAACTAAAAGAGATAGTGGTGGGGGCCCAAGTGGAATAGGTTGGTGGCCATCAACATCCACCTAGATCATGATGTGAGTGCAACAATATTTTCTCTCCTTAATGACACTAGTTTAATTTTACAACCTTGGGTAGTTGACTTACACAGCCTAACCCAAGACCCTAAGGCTAGGCTAATGTGAGTTTTCCTAAAACAAAGAGTTACTAATTGCTTTTATTACCTGGTTGCTTTTAAAGGAACTTTATTAGTGTCTTTGGAAGGGTGTTGATGTACGAAGTTTGTGAGATCTAACTCAAACCATCTAGAAAAAATGCTTTTCAATTGAATTCAATGAGAAAGAGTTTCTACAAGGAGATAGTGATGCAGGAGCATCCAGCTCACCGTAACTGGGCAAAATCTCAACCAGGTTCGCAGGCTATTGATCGGTTGGACTATTTAATTTTTACTGTGATAGTTTTTTCTTTTAACTTGTTTTACAGAGTCAGTGAATTCAGGGATTTTTAATTAAATTAGAATTACTGTAGCTCAGATATTAGTTAGGAAATAGTACATTGAATTAGGAGAGTAAGGACAAACTGTCCATCCAAATCTTGTAATGTCAAGCAAATATAGTTATTAACGATAACAGGATTTTTGTAACCACATTCCATGACAGTTTGATTAACTGCAAAAATCAACTGAAATAGAGGGATATAAAAAAAAACCAAAATGTAACAGAGGGGAGTTCAGTCAATTACAGAAGAAGAGAAATAAAGACAATCAAGCCATAAGCATTCAAAACTATTGTCCATTTGTATAATTTTCCTACTGTTTGCATAACATAAACTTTTCTTTACAATATGATAAAATACCACACCAAGAATGTCTGTTGATATGCTATCATATATATTCTAACACGAACATACAGTTAGCCAGTAAGTTTTGGACGATGCCTGTGTAATGTACAATCACATACTTTAATACAAGCATACAATTATTGGATGCATTTTTCGCACACAGTCAAACAATGACCAAGAAACACAATCCCCAAAAGTCCGAGAAAGAGAATTGCGCACAAGAGTCAGCCACGACCCGTATTTGAAACCAGAAGAGCAACCACAGAACAGAGGCGGAAAGCAACCATAAACAGAGGTAACATTGCTGCATACTTTTCATAAGTTTCATTTCCAGAAAATCGAAGAACCGTCGATAAATTTAACTATTGTCAAAACCAGAACAATCTTATGTACAAAAAAGTCCATTCTTATAAATAGCGTAATAACAAGACGCATGGCCGGAATAACATTATGAGCCAGAAAACCCTGGACTAGGGTTTAACCAAAACAAATATCGACAACCTTCATATTTCAAACTTGACACAACAAGTGACCGAAAAGGACATAGCTACAACAAACTTCATTCAACGACCAAAGAACCCTGAACAACCCTACAGTGACCATGGGCACCTATCGTGCAAAATACAAACAAGATATTTGGGATTCAGGCCTACCAAAGACAAACAGACTGTATAAATTAAAGATTGGAGGATTCACACAACCAGGTTGCCAACAACGACTTGCAACCAACAGAGCAACTGTGTCACGAACAAGGCAGAGAGAAAAACCTACAAGCAAGTGTGCAAATGCGTGCGGAAAATGAATAGACAAGTAAATACTTGAGTAAACGAAGCTGGAATCAACCATAGCGACGTCCCGAAGGAGTTGAACGACTGTAGACCAAAGGAGCCAAAAGGGTAAGTCACAATAACAGGAGCCAAGCAAAATTGAAGCAAGGACAGGAGGTAATACCTGTTTCCAACGACGAACGAATGCCAAAGTGGTCCTGTGCTCAGGACAAATACCAGTGCCGCATAGTGAGAACCCAGAACAACAACGAACGAAAAGATTGAACCAGATTCGAGCAAGGCACAACAAGAGTTCAAGAATTGCAACAAAGTCACAACAAACATCCAGAATCGACCATAAAACCCTGACCAAATTACGAAGACGCGCTCGCAGACCATCAATAAGTTACAACCAGCAAACAAACATTGGGAATATCTTACAGAACACGCGCATGCATAAGGAGAATGAACCGTTAAACTTACCAGTTTCGAGCCATGGTTCAGAGCCGAACAACAACCATTTCCGAACAGCATTTTCCTTACAGTTACAAGCAAGCCAAACAAAGAAGAGTTCAAGGATTGTCATTAACAGAAGGTTGCAAATACCAACTTAACAAAGCAGAGGACGTTCCACAGAAGGAACCCAAGAAACCCTCAACCAAGAACTCTCAGCGCGAAGGAAGCGGAAGAATAATCCAAAACAACCACAAGGATCAGGGTTTTGGCACGAAGAGCAAGCGGAGGCAGGTTCGAGGCGGGAGGACAGTGCATTTAGTGCGAGTAATAACTCTAGCCACCAACCTTAATGTAAAAATCTCGCGGATGATCGCTACACAGGGCAACTAAAGATTTTTATTGACACGTATACCCTTTCCAGCGTGTAAAGCGTGGGCCATTGGGCTGGGTTACACCAGATAGTAATAACACCTTTTCCAAAACAAACAGTCCTAATGCAACTTCTAATATTGCACAACACATGCATACATTCAAAACTTGAAAAAATAAGCTCACTTTTCAGCTGATCAAAACAAACCAAACCGACATAAAGTAATTATAATTGATTAATACTGTGTTAGAGGGTTCTTTGATGGGGCCTAAAAGAAAAACCCTAAATAATACAGGGTTGGTGAATATCTTTTTATTTGTAATAATTTTCATAGTCCTTCTCAATCAACACAAATAGAAAAACATAAAACTTAATTAAAAGGGAATTAAATAGTTGAAAGGGAATTGCAAATTGCAAGTGAAGTCTCAAAGTTTGATCACTTAAACCACATTAGGTGGTTATCCAATGATAAAATAGGATCTCTCTAAAAAAGAACACCTAACAATTATATAATAAAGAAAAATAAAATTGTTCTACAAGATACAATTTTGGAATTCTTATACGTGGAGAGTTACATTTTAGATTACCATGCTGTTCAACAATGGAAATTTTAAGAACTGAACTTAAGAACGCCTAACAATTATATAATAAAGTAAAATAAAATTGCTCTACCATATATCTCTTTCCTCTTTTCATAAGCATGCTATATAAAGTCATCATATTTTCTAATTTTTTTAAGGGTATTTCTTCTTATTTTAATTTAAGTTTTAATTGAAAATTTTAATTTAATATAAAATTATGTAATTGTAAATTTTAATTTTAAGCTAATTAGAATTGACATTTCAACCATTCTTTATCCATCAAATATTAAGGAATATACAAACAAGTAGAATAATAAATTTCAAACCCCTGAGTTGAAGGAAGTACAATTTTAAAATGGCCAATAACCTCATTAAATAATGTTATTGAAAATAAATAAACCTAAGCAAAATAATATAAATTTAAACAAATAAATGAAATTGAAATTAAAATGTTTATATTAAAATGAACTTTATTAGATTAGATATGCTACATGAATATCAACTACTAAAATGGTAATAATAATTTAATGGGATGAAAGGAAAATGTGAATTATGGCTGAAAATTAACATAAGAAAGAGTAACTCATAGAAGAATAATTATAAAATATCTTTGATAAAATAAAATAAAATCATTTATGTATTGAATGGGTTTATACTTAATGAGTGATACAGACAATTTTATTGCCATATATTATTTTAAATAGTTAAAATTAATGATTAAGATAAAATAGAAATTAATAAGCATAAAAAGAAATTTTGAAAGAAAGGGGAATTAAAAGGAGTAATGAATTGGTTTAAGGACAAAGACATGCATCATAGGATTTCAAAATTGGTTAAGCATATGCTTGTATTTTTTATTAAAGTTGTTAGGATGTTTTTAAATTTATAAGGGTTTATTAAAGATGCACATTGAGTTATAGAGGGCACGCTAAAATTTTAGCTTTATCAAAGCAGATAAGGTGATTGGTATTGTGAGAATACTTAGTGTTGTATTTGTTAAGGTGATTATTTAAGGTTGCTAGTCATATGTTCTTTAAAATGGGTTTGGATAGACCCGCTAGTTTGGCTAATTTATAATTTACCATAGAAATATGAAATTTGGTAAATACCATGAGAAAAAATAGAGTTAGATTTAACTTCGACGTTTCTACATAATTTATTAAGGGTTTTGAGAGGACTATAAACAATTTTATTATTTCTAACTAATACCTTTAGTAATTACCTGAATGCAAGGGAGTTAAATTAGGGCTTAGGCTAGAATTAGGGAGGGGTTGCTTGGATTTTGGATAGTGAGAAAAGTGGAAGGCTCAATAGATTTTGGATTAACAATCTCCATTGTCTAGGACAACATTAGTGACATGGGATGCTTCTTTGCTTAGATGTTGGAGATAAGCGATTTGAATGACTATAGAGACATTAGTTTTAAGAACCATTGATGTTTCAAGTAGGTGGTGGTGAGATTGGACATGGAGATATCTATCAGTATGAATACTTTATGATAAATTTGGTGGGTGATAAAAAATAGATCATTATAATATTTTTCATCTATTTGGTGCTTTTTGGGTGGTAAAGTTGGAGTTATTGTCTTGCAAATCCCAATTTAGGGACAACTCCCACTTTAGAGGTTTGTGGTCTAAAACCTTCTAGAGCTTGTTTGAGGCCTTAAAAATTTATTCAATGCCCCTCCCGAGACAAGTAATGATTCCAATCCGTTGAAGTTGATTTCAAGGGGTCTATGAAATCTCTAATCCTTTCTAGGAGCAAAGTTGAAGCCTTGTTCTAAAAGGTTTAAGGTGGAAGCATAAGTTCAACTAAAGACAAGCTGATGACTTTAGCATTAAAGGTAGAACGAGGAAGAGAAGGCTAAGAATAGGTTGAAGAGGAGGAAACATTATGATTAAAATTGATGGAGAGGATGGCTTTGGGAATAGAATTTAGAGGAGAATAGGAACTGGGGGGAAGGGGGTCAAAATTAGAATTGGAAAAGGAGAAATTAAGAAGGATATTCAGAAGTGAATTAGAGATAGAATTGGTTTTAGTTTTAGAGTTAGAGAAGGTATTAGGGCTAGGGGTAGATGAAAAATTAGAACCTGGATTAGGGTTAGATGAGAAACTAATATTACAATTAATTTTAAAATTAAGAACATTCAAATTTTTTTTTTTATTTTTTTTTTTTTTTTTTTTTATTTTTTTTATTAAAACTAGAATCCATTATTAAATATATTAAATAAATATTAACGAAATTAAATTAAATTTAAATTTTTTTATTTATAATTATGATTATAACCATTAACATAAATGCTATTAGAATTAAAGCTTTTAGCATAAATGTTATCAAAATTAAATATTAAATATGTGATTGAAATTAAATTGAAGTTATTAGCTTAATTGTTGCTAGTGGAAAAGCTATTACTACTCTTAAAATTACAAGGCGTCTTCCCATTAAATCTATTTGCCAAATTATTATCATGGGAAAGGTTATTAAAGTTATTAAAATTGTGTGCAACCACTTCATTAAAATTTAAATTACGATCAGTGTTAGAACTGATGGGAGCATTCAAGAGAGTCATGAGGATGATATATATTGGAAGGGGACGACGGCGTGGAGAGAAAAGGAGATGAAGTCGAAGGGAGTTTGACACAGTCGGAGGGATTGGCTAACGATGGAGAGGCTGCAGATGCAAAGGAGAAATCTAGAGACGCTAGGGAAGAAGACATTGGCAAACCTGATGACGCTGGAGCAGAATTAAGCAACGCAAGGATTGTGGTATATTTTGGGTTGGAGGCTTGAGATGAATGTAAATATTGTACTCCGCAATGGAGTTTCAGAAAACAATAATAAATTGGATTAAAAAAAAAAAAAAAAAAAACCAAGACATTACCTACTAATTCTGAGATTAATCACGAAAATAATGCACTCTAAGATTGTTACCTCATCAAAGTACACAAGTAGAGTGAAAGAAAAGGCAGTATATATTACCATAATGCGTGGGCGGGCTGCAATGTGTTTTGCCACTTTAAAAGTTATTTTTGGAAAGAATATTTTATGTCTTGTTTTTATTTTGTTTTTGAGTGAAAGAAAGAAATTATGGATAAAATAAAACAATAAATTGATGTAAAAAGATGATATTTACTTCAATGCATGTCTCACAAATAGCAAAGATTTGAAGAGTTCTGTTATGGAGAAGTTTCCTAAGTGTATATGGAGAAAAGAATTGGGTAGAAAGAAGTACTACTATGTTCAAGAATTCAACCCCATTTGTGATTTCCAACTAAAAAAATATATTGGCGCCAACATTCCATGGAGAGCAAAGATTCTTATTGCTCAATCAAGAACTAACTTGCATAAGCTACGGTGTGAAAGAGGTAGGTGGAAAAGACCTAAAGAAGCTTGGGAAGAATGAGTGTGTACTTTTTGCACTTCTAGGGCAGTGGAATCGGAAAAACATTTCATTTTGGAATGTGATGCTTTTAGAAACATCAAAGAAGATTACAAAAGTACATTAACATCGGTTCCTTGGCATTGTCTTTTCAGTGAGGAGATTGTTAGAAGACTGGGTCAGCTCATCATTAATTTGAATAATAAGAGGATTGAACTAGGAAAAAAAAAAAAAAAACTAGTGATCCCATAGACTCTATATAGTTTCGTGGATGTTAAAATTGTTGGAATTTGACAACTAATTATGTAAATATGTGTAAAAATTGTAATCACTGCCAAGTTGGTTTTATACCGAAACAACAATTATGTAACGAAGGAGGCTCTTATAAAATGATGAATGCTTGAACTATTGTAATCGAGGAGAATCATTGTTGATTTAATGGAAAATCCAATCCCTTGCCCGTGGATGTTTCCTTGACAACCTGAGAAGGTTTTACCACGTAAAACATTGTGTTTTTTACTTGTGCCTTTGCATTCAGTTTCATATATATTTCTTGGTTAATTAATTGCTTGGCCAACAATTGGTATCAGAGCATGAGTTGAGTTGAATTTAGTTGAAAAATTGGGAGCCCTCGATAAGACTGAAAACACTAGAAGCCATTTACGCAATCTTGGAAAAGCCATAACTGTCAGGGCTTGGAATAGTGAGCCCATGCCCACTGTTTGATAGAGCAGATTATAAAAATTATTGGAGCCCACATCGAGCCCGTGTATGTTGAAGTCCACCGATAGAGAAAGAGTTGTGTTGTCGTTGTTGAGGAAGAGGGCTACCGGTTGCTCGCTGCCGGAGAGAAAGGCATTATGTGTTGGAACCCATTGCCGTAGGGAGAGAATTGAGCTACTGCAAAGAGCCACTAATGTTTCCAGTGAGGAAGTCGTTTTTTTTCTTGAAGGGTCGTCAGTTGATTGCTGAAGCCTGACGTCGCTGTCTGCTCGTTGTCCATTGTCGATTGCTGAAGTCTGACATCGGAGGGAAGAGCCTCTTTGTTTGCCCGTCGTGAAGAAAGAACTCTGAAGTCTATGTGTGAACTCTGCCGGAGAAAATAAAATAAAATTTGAGAGCTGTAGAGGCAGCGACCAAGCCCATCATGCATATTGCTAGCAGAGAGCCACTATTTGAAGTCTGTAATTTTTTAAAGGAAATGTCTGGGTAGCATCAGAATTCAGAGAGCCCCTGTCATAGTAGAAAACAACAGAGAGAAGCAGAAAGCCCCCTGTTTGAAGTAGAGCTGCTGTTTAAAAAGAACTCCGCGTATTTTTTTTTTATAACAGAAACAAATATATATATATAATTGGAATAGGGAAATTTATGAACCAAGGATGAGTAGGGTTTATTAAAAAAAAAGGAAGAAGGAATTTTTTTTCTCTGAAATTCTGAACTAAAAAGGATACAGAAAAAGTTAAATGGGGTTTGAAGTTTTTTGTGGAAGTTTTCGAAATTTATTAAAGGGGAACATAATCACTGTTTTATAAGAAATCAAAGGAAGATAAATTCAGAAAAACCCTAGTTGAAAGACTGAAACCCTAGGAGGAAAGAAATGGCCAAGATGATGAATGCAAAGTTCGAGGTGGAAAAATTCACCGACAAGAACAACTTTCCTCTATGGAAACTGAAAGTTAGGGATTTGCTGGTGCAACAAGGGTTGGACAAGCATTAGATAGGGCAAATAAGAAACCTACTAGTATGACAAATTCGGACTGGGAGGACTTGGATGCCCGAGCTCTCAGTACCATCAAGTTATGCCTGACGGATGAAGTTCTCTTCAACATTGTTGAAGAGAGTATAACGGCAGGTTTATGGGATAAACTGGAAAAACTATATATGACAAAATCGTTAACCAATATAATTTATTTGAAAAGACAATTGTACAATGTGCGGATGAAGGAGGGTACAAAAGTTGCAGAACATTTAAATATTTTTAATACACTTATATGCCAATTATCAGATATGGAAGTTAAAATTAACTAGAAGACAAAGCTATAACCTTGTTGTGTTCTCTTCCCGAGTTGTGGGACCACTTCGTAACTTCAATCAATTTGAGCACCGGTGATTCTTTGAAATTTGAATCAGTTGTGGGAGCTCTCTTGTCTGAAGAAGTACAAAGGAAATCCAGTACTGAAACAGCTGCACCAAAAGCCATGATAGCCGAAGGATGGTCAAAGGAAAGAGGAGAAAAAACAAGGGGGTCTTTCAGATCAAAATCAAAGGGAAAGAAGTGTAAGGCAAAATGTTGGCACTGTAATAAAATTGGACACCTTAAGAAAGACTGTTGGAATGAAAAGAGTCTGATAACTCGAAGAATGAAGCAAATCAATGGATTCAGGTATGATAGACAAGTTTTATCTGCTGAAGAATTGTGTATGATAAATGGAACTTTACCTGTATGTAATGTCTCTCAGGATTTTGAAAGTTGACTGTTAGACTCTGGTGCTTCTCATCACATGTGTCCACGCAGAAATTGGTTTACTTCATATGAAGGTGTAAATGGTAGTTCTGTGTTTTATGGGTAATAATGTATCATGTCAGACTGTTGGGATGAGAAATATTAGGATTAAAATGTATGATAACACAGTTAGAAAATTAACTAGTGTTAGACATGTACCTAAATTGAAGAAAAATTTGATTTCTTTGGGAGTGTTGGATTCGGATGGTTATAAGTTTATAGGTCATAATGGAGTGCTGAAAGTCTCTAAAGGCGCCCTAGCAAAAAAGGTCGGAAATATTTACAGATTCAAAGGAAGTACTCAGGTCAGTGAAGCAGCGATTTTGTCAGAGAAAGAAGAAGAAGGTACTAACCTATGACATCATTGATTGGGTCACATGAGCAAGAAAGGTCTTCCGGTATTGATGAAATGTAAATTACTTCCTGTTTTGAAATCCTTGAAGTTGGATTTCTATAAACATTGTGTGTATGGAAACAATGTAAACAGTGGTTTAAAACTGGAAGTCATAATAGTAAAGAAATTTTGGACTATATTCATTCTGATCTGTGGGGACCATTTCCTGTTGTATCATATGGAGATGCTTTATATTTTTAACGTTTATTGATGATTTATCCCGTAAAGTTTGGGCTTTATGTTGAAAAAGAAAGATGATGTATTCAATGTCTTTAAATAATTTAAAGCAATGGTAGAAAAAAGAACAAACAAATCAATTAAATGTTTGAGAATTGACAATGGTGGTGAATTTACTTCTCTAGAATTTGAAGAGTATTGTAAGGATGAAGGAATTGTTAGACACAAAACTGTTGTTTATACTCCTCAACAAAATGGGGTTGCTGAACGTATGAATCAGACTCTTATGGAAAGAGTTAGAAGCATGATCAGCAATGCTAACCTGCAAAAGGAGTTGTGGGTAGAAGCAGTATCCACTGCTTGTTATTTAGTTAACAGATCACTTTCAGTAGCAATTAATTGTAAAATTTCTAAGGAAATTTGGTCAGGTTAGTCTTGTGATTACTCACATTTAAGGATATTTGGTTGTGATGCCTATGCTTTTATTCCTAAAAACCAGTGTTCAAAATTAGATCCAAAATCGAAATGTTATGTCTTTGTTGGGTATGACTATGCGGTGAAAGGATACAGGTTGTGAGATCCTACGTTGCGGAAGATAGTCATTAGTAGAGATGTAACATTTGATGGATCTTCTCTTTTAAAATCAAATGCTGAAAGAATTGAACAGGAACAGGTATTGTTGGTACCATTCCATGACCCCTTTTTCCCTCCCAAAACATGACATTTGCCTACCTCTTTTCATCATTTATCTCTCAGATCCCTTGGAAATTGATTAATTAATAGTCTTATAGTTATTAAATTGCA